>JBBPMC010001073.1:0-13573 GCA_038090115.1 Strobilomyces echinocephalus
ACCGAGAAGCACTCTCGCTTCGCCCACGAGGACACCCTGATCGTTCCAAGTCTCTGAATAATCTTGCTAATCGTCTCAGCACTCGCTACAATAAGCTCGGGGGATTGCAGGATCTCGAGGAGGCCATCATCCTCTCCCGAGAAGCACTCTCGCTTCTCCCACAAGGACACCCTGATCGCTCCTCGTCTTTGAATAATCTTGCCGTTCATCTAAGCACTCGGCACAATAAGCTTGGGGGATTGCAGGATCTTGAGGAGGCCATCATCCTCGACCGAGAAGCACTCTCACTTCGCCCACGAGGACACCCTGGTCGTTCCTCGTCTTTGAGTAATCTTACCGTTGGTCTCAGCACTCGCTACGATAAACTTGGGGGGCACCATGGCTCATCCTCAGTGGTGCGTTTCCTCGAATTTCACTACTTTTGTCCTACATTTGGTCCTTACTACGAGTACCCTAACAGAACGACCTGCGGGAGATATTTTCGTTGTATGAACAACTAGCAGATATATCCCACCCGGTGTCTGCAGATGACTTGCGTGCCTCGCGAGCATGGATATCCGCAGCAGAAAAACACAGCCATTCCTCCACTCTTCTCGCATATGAAACATGTCTTCGACTCCTGGTTGAACATATTTCTCTTCTTCCTAGCTTACCACAGCACCTCGACATCCTGAAAGAGCACTCCTCCTCACTCGCAGTGGACGCATTCTCAGCCTGCCTTCGTAATGGTGCACCGCTCCGTGCCGTCGAACTCCTGGAGCAAGGTCGGGGTGTATTTTGGAACCAGCTCACTCGCCTTCGTTCCCCACTTGACGACATTATTTCATCCAGTTCCGCTGGAAAGAAATTGGCAAATGAGTTCACTCGTTTATCCATGCTCATTCGTAGGGTGCTCAATTCTCCAGGGATGGGTCAGCATGACAAACTGTGCCAGCACAACCTCGCAATACAAGGTGTTGTGATTGCTATTCGCAACTTGCCTGGCTATTCTCGCTTCCTCTTGCCTTCCCTGTTCTCCCATCTTCGACGTGCTGCAATAGGGGGACCTGTCATTATCGTGAACGCCAGCCAATGTGGCTGTGATGCCCTGATCGTCTTCGAGGACCGCGATCCGGTTCATATCCCATTATCGATCACGAAACAATATGTTCAATGTCTGTCCTCGACGCTCCGTGGCACGACTTGGCGTGCGATGACGACAGGTGCACCCAAAGCTCTTGCTCTATTGTTACGGGAAATGTGGGACGATGTCGTATATCCCATCGTCCGTGTTCTCCAGACGACATGTCCCTTGCATTCCCGGATATGGTGGTGTCCCACCGCCGAGTTTTCTACCCTCCCTCTCCACGCTGCCGGTCCATATAGAAAGGGTCAGCCAAATCTCGCGGCTCTGTATATTTCCTCTTATACTCCCACGTTGAACGCTCTCATCCAAGCCAGACGCCCCTGCTCGTCCACGACTCATGTGAAGCACTTCGTCGCCATTGGTCAAGCAAATGCTGCTGGGCAGAGCGAGCTTTTCTCCGTCAGTTCCGAACTGGCCAACATAGCGCAGTGCGTCCATGATACCGCCACGTTTAGGCGCATGGAGGGCAAAGAAGCCTGCATCCCAAGCGTCGCCGAGGAACTGGAGAAGAACGCGTGGGTGCACTTCGCTTGTCATGGTCTCGCCAACGGCAAGAAACCGTTTCAGGCGGCGTTTGCGCTGAGCGACGGCGACTTTTCGATCGAGCGCATCATCCGGTGCGATCTCAAGGACGCCGAGTTCGCGTATCTCTCCGCGTGCCACACGACCGTCGGGGACGAGGAGAGCCCCGACGAGATGATCCATCTGGCGTCGGCGATGCAGTTCATCGGATTTCGTTCGGTGATCGGGACGATGTGGGCGGTGGACGACGGCGAGACGAACAAGATCACGTCGACGTTTTATCGGCTGATGATGGATGACGCTGGACGTTTGGACCACACGCGCGCGGCGTACGCTATCAACCAGACGATGAGATCGGTCGATGTACCGATCGATCAGCGTATTCTCTACGTCCATATCGGCGCTTAGCTAGGTAGCTTGTTCGGTAGAGACGACTGTATTCGCATGGTGCTATGCATTTTCTGTATATTGTTTATTCTGAGGCTAGTATACTATGTAGTCTTGGCTGTAATGTGGTCGTCTCCCGGGAAGAACGTCGAGATCTTGGTAGCAGTGATCGAGGTTATGTTCCTCCTAGGTTCTTGCATGCGCTGGTATCTCGATTAAACTTTCAAAAAACAGCGCATATGTCATATGCAAACGTATGTACGTCCTTCCGTCTCGACGAATGCAGGCGGTATCTCTCATGTATGTAAGTACGGGACGGGACGAGCGAGCGACCAGCACTGGCTCTACATGGAGGCGAGGGCGAAACACTAGGCGAGGAAGTGCTGCCCTACGAGACCCATGAGCGCCGAATACACGGGCAACGCGTACGTGTCTGGATCCTGACCCTTGGACCACAGATATCGCGTCAGGAACTCTGTGACGACGAGGTCTATCCACGCCTGCCGCCGGTCGTTCAGCGCGCGCGGCAAGACGAGACGAGAGCGAAGAGGAAGGGGAACATGAGCATGACGAAGCGCGACGAGGGGCCTGCGTTCATGGCGTGCAGCGACGTCGAGAGACGGAAATGAATATGCACCCGACGCTGCCAGTGTCTCCCTTAAATGTCTCTGAGAACGCCCCAGCGAACCTCACCTGCCCCTCAGGCTTGGCGAGAAATCCCGGTCTGAGCCATACTCCTCTACCGCGGATCCTTGCAGCCCCAGCACGAGCTCGATCATCTGCGCCGCGTGTCAATATGCGAACACCTACTCCTCCGCAGAGAGCTGCCCCGGAAAGGATGACCTCACGAATCGTCGACAGTCTATACACCAAGACGGCTTTTGACCTCATCACTGGCCCACCGCAAGGACTCGATCGTCTTGAGGTCGTCGCCGGCCTTCTTGGCGCGCTCGGATGTCTTCGTGGAGCTCTGCTTGGACGGATTCGAGCTCGTCTATCTGCGGGATGGTGCCGGACTGGGGCTTGGCAGGCGACGGGCGGATGGCGGGGGGGTGGGCGTCCTGCTGCGGAGTTTCGTCGTCTAGCGGGCGCAGTCATAAACGGAGCATAAGGGGGTGCGACAGGGAACGTACTCACGTTCGTGTGGGACGTACGAAGTGATTCGCAATCTGCTTTTCCTCGTCGACTGCGTGTTCAGAGTCAGCGAGGTTGCTTCTTTAAGATTTCATTGTCTAACGGACACGGTCATTCGACAGAGCGTGAGGGTTTGAGGCGAGGAACACACTCGCTCCTAGTAGCAACTCGTTTTACTCGACAACACGCTGAGCGTCGGCAGGTTCACGTCTCGATAGTTTCTTCTGGGGATGCGTTGTCATCACCTGGTAGAAGTGAATGGTTTGAAGTATGAACGTGAACGACTTGGACGTACCTGCATTTTCTTGCGCATTACGACCCTTTCGTCGGGTGGCTGGTCTTGGGCTTCGGAAAGCTGGACGCCTAATCTTGCTACACCGCGAGACTAAGGGGAAAGTAGTAAAAAGACCACTGGACGGAGTAATAGGTTACTCACATCGACCAAGTAGGGCGAGGGGAAGAACATTTGCCAAGTTGTGTCTGGATTTGCTGACCCGTAGTACATAGCGTCCCCCAAAGAGAACGATTCCTCTCCTCGTTCGTCCCCCTGACCTTGGACCGAGCTAGAGACGTAAATTCGCATGAAAACGAGATCTAGATTGTTGCTACACACCTTTTTCTCCACAGGGCGCCCGCTTTGCGGAGAAGCGGCTCGACACGTGGCGAGTGTCTTTCCCCCTCGTCTTATCTGAACGAAGCGGGTCGTCGCCTACACGTTCTCTCTCCTTCCATGCCCAGTACTAAGAACGCTGCCGAGGCTTGGTTGTGCGTCGCGATGTGGGCGAGCGGGAAGAGGTCATCGGGGCGAGGATGGCGTGGCCCGTTGTGGAGACGCACACGGGGTCACTGTCGAATGCGTATGCGGCGAAGTGCGCGGCGAGGGTGGTTGCACTTATCGAGGATGCAGCGGATGGGAAGCGTGAGAGTGCGAACGGATCGGGGGACAAAGTCACCACGCAGGTGGCCATTTCAGTGTCACCGTAGCTTCACTTGCTTACGCGCGGCAGATGCCACAGAACTCCTCTGAATCGAAAGTATTTCTCTCGTCCTCCCTCGTCATCGTCCTGCCCACATTAGCTCCATCGCACACAAGACCATCGCCGCCTCGGCAAGCTCAAAGGCGCCGAACAGCTCCTGGGTCTCATGTTTCGATCCGCCGAAGTGAATTCATCAAAGCCTGTTTGATAGAAACTCCGTGACGCCCACTTCCTCCCCCTGCCTCGTCCACAACGTCGACGAGCCATGGGCGACAAACTGACACACAACGTGTGCTTGCCCGGCGGCGACGGTTTCTACGACGTCACCCAGACGTTCGTCGACGGAAACATCTCACCTTCAATGCCCGGCAGGAGCGCCGCCTAGGATTTGTTGGGCGTCACGAAGTGGACGAGAAGAGATCGTCGACAAGCGTACGGAGCGCTGCAGGTGGGGGGATTGCGTGACCACGTCGAGTGGAATGCATCCGTATGTGCGGCGAGGGTGGAGGCGTCTGCTTGGGGTTGGTCGCGTCGAGGAGTATGGATGGCGCGGGCGTCGGCCTCGTCGCGTGGGCGACAAAGTAGCCAGTAGGCTGGTGGCGACATTTATTTCCAAGGCCGTACCATCATGGGAACCCAACTCAGATGAAGCCAACGGAGAAAAAGAAGAAATCCATGTCAAAGTAGACCGCGCCCGAAAAAAATGGGGGCGTGGGCGTCCCGCCCAAGAGGCTCGCCCTGACCTACGAAGCCAAGCTGAAAGGCGCTGAAGAGCTCTCCGGTCTCGACGCCACGTCTCCTTCCGCGGAGCCGAAAGCACGGGAGACTACATACGTCAGTGAGTCCCACCCATGCGCGCGTTCGTTCGTCGACTCACGGCGGGACAGCCCGTCGACGACTCATCCAAGAAAAAACACGCAAAATCCATGACAATGAATCACAAGGCGAGTGGAACGTTGCTCAAAAAGTCGAAAAGGCATGACCAGAGGGTCAGATACGACTGTTCCTGTGTATCGTTACGGCTCGAGATGACTGATGATCGAAGGTGGTGCTTCGAGGACAGGGTGGGCTGCAGTTTGCTGAGCGACGCTGGGCGAATGAATGAATTGTCGACGTCTTGGCAAACAACAGACAACACTACGTCTATGGACCTCATTCAGCCCCTTTCCGCTTGACGTCCTCGAGAAAGGCCTTTTCGTGGCGAATTCGCTCGAACTCGGCTCGATTCCATGCCATCGGCCACGTCGCTCTTCAAATATCCGTTGGCCCTTGTTCTCGTACCGCTGCGTGACTTGAACGACGTCGCTGTCGGTGCAGACCGCGAGGATGACGACAATGTTCGCCGCGCCTGGACGAGACGCAGGTGATACCTTGGATTGAATCCGTGACCGCCCCACGAATCTTGGCCTTGATTTGAGACGACGAGTCCGTCGAGAAAATGCGCGACGACTTCGACATCTTAGACATTGGATCCTTGAGAGACAGAACGCGTTTCAAGGGGGATGTCGGGAGGTGAGAGCGGTGCCACGTCATTCCGAAAGAGGCCGACTGTGGACGTATTCGGGCAACGGGTGGCGACGGGTCATGCTTGTCTGCGAGATCCCGGGTGAGCTCTATGTATTGGCGCTGACCCTCTCCTGCGGGCATGTGGGTTGCCTTGCGTCGTTGAGTGCTGGTTGACGATCGGTGTCGATCGCTTACCTATAGACGAGCACGTCCGCAGCCTGAAGGGCCGGATAAGTGCACAGCCCGGCGTTGAGCAGCGAGTCGTCGATATCGTCCTCCGAACTCAGGTTCCTCGATGCCGCCAGCCGCGACTTGAATACGTAAGGTCGAGGCATCATGTCGGTTCATCACGAACCTTCCACGTCGTCATCCGGCGTAGTCTTCCCATGGGGGTGAGGCAGTCAGTTCCGTATGAGGATTCTGCGAACGTGAGCACGCAGTGGCGCACAGCACGGGTATCCTCGTGTGGTCTTGATGGTAGAGGATCGAATGCGCGGGGTCGATGCCGATGGCGAGCAGCGCCGCGAGCATGTCGTGTCTGGCGGACGCAGACGGGCGGGGTCTTGAGGCAGGGTCAAGGCGTGCATCAGACGATTCGGAAAAGAGCAGGACGTTCCGGCCCCGCAGGCTTGTGCAGCCTGGCCCGGTTGAACAACGCGCCCAGGAAGTTTCCTAGCTGTGAGTGAGTCAGCCAAAAGGATAGGACGGTCTGGACTGGCGTAGTACATTATAATATTGCCCACCGTGCATGACAGGTATCCAGATGGACATTCGATGATTTGAACATCATGACGCAGCAGTACATATGT
This sequence comes from Strobilomyces echinocephalus, assembly GCA_038090115.1. Classification (NCBI taxonomy): domain Eukaryota; kingdom Fungi; phylum Basidiomycota; class Agaricomycetes; order Boletales; family Boletaceae; genus Strobilomyces; species Strobilomyces echinocephalus. Next base: position 6,462 of record JBBPMC010001073.1, read on the forward strand.
GAAGCGCTCTTTTCGGCAGGTTGGACCTCAGACACGGTCGAAACTTTCTGTTAACTGACGAGCGGGTCGGGAGTATAGACAAATCTGCACCGTGAGCATCGCAAATGGGCTCTCAGCAAGTTGTTGCGTGTTCAATGTCGTCGCTTCTGTGACAACTTCAGGGTGTGTTCCAGCAGACTGATACATCTCGGAGATGCTGCAGCGGATTTCAGGCAATATCACGAGGCCGTCTCTCTCTATTCGATAGCCTTATCCCTCGGTCTTCCCGCATTCTCATCAAACGAAGCAATGCATACTTGGAAATTAAGCGCTGGATGATGCAAACCTGGTTCATAGTTTGGCTCATCTACTAGGTGTCATCGCTGATGGATCATGGTCAGGCCATCGCTCTCGGTCTGTCGTTCCATTTGGAAACACTGAAACAAATCGTGATCAAAACGTTTGAAAAGACTGACACGTCTGATGATTCACCAGATAGTAGAGCTTGTGCTGTCGTCCGCGTGCCATGCTAGTAGCGAGATCAATGACATTAGAATAAATAAAAGGGTCGAGGACCCAACGACGACTGACGTCAGATAAACGAGACACACGGCTCGGGCGAGTCGTGTTTGACGTGCACACACATTTGACAATTGAGGTATCATTGGGATGATCCCCAGATAGCGGTTCACCATGACGCTGTTCTTCATTTTGCGTTCCAAGATGTCGACCTTAACGAGAAAAATGATGAGGGTCGTCTGGATGAGGAGTTTGGAAGATCCGATGGCCAGTGGATGAACGAGTCCTGGAGCCGGTTCACCCTCAGGTCTTCTTGCAGTCGTGCGTCAAAGCATGCTATGGAAGCGATTGATCGAAGTATGGCAGCCACGCGTTGCGCTGCGACAGCATCAATCACGGCGCAACGGGAAATAAATAGTGTATCCACCTGTGTATCCGTTCCCCCGCATCTGGAAAATAAGTATTTCATCTCACCGATGTGAAGCGATCCGGGTCGACGTACCCTCTGCAACGTTCATCTCGTATTCTTGGATGTCTGACGTGCGTGGGCGCGCACGGACAATGTCATCGCCTGTCGGTTCGAAATCGTGAGTGACGAGACGCTCCGTGTTGCCTAGAAGACTAGGGGACCAAAGTAAGCCTTGAAATGGCGACGCATGAGAGGCGGAAAGAGAGCGAGAAAAAAACAGACAAGCTAGCGGAATCTTCCAGACAGACCCTGTATCACCTCAACATGCACTGTACGAGGTCGTCCTTGCAGTTCACGATGACCTCTGTCACGTCTTGACTGCTCACGCCGTTGTGTTTGATCGGCCGAGGAGCCGTTTCAGGTTGCTCTCGACGCTGCGGAGAGGAAGAAGTCGAAGTCGGAGGCGCTGATGCTGGTCCGTGAACGGTAGGGGTCTTCGTCCTCGTCCGGCGCATCTTGGAGTGCCTCGAGGATCACGCTGACGGAACGTACGAAGTTGAGCTGTAGCACGACTCTCCACGAGGCACGCACCTGCTCCCACTTGTCCCGTGTGAATCCCATTCGAAAGTCTGGGCACGCATGCAGCGCCAATCAGCGTCCGAGCGAAGCGCGGGTCGAGAGAATGTGTCATTGACTCTTGAGTATGTGGATTCCTCTGTCGGACCCAAAAAAACCGGCCCTGGCTAGAGACTGGAGGTGAGGAACCCTAACATGCTCCCAGGTGGACATCGAGGGGGACTCACCGCTTTCGCTGTCGCCAAGGAGGACAATTTTGATGATATGTTCCTGCTTCCTGAGAGCGGCTCCATCTGCACGGAGTTCCTCGTCGACGCGTTTCAAGAGGGCTGTCAGGAGGTGAGAGTGGCGCCACGTCATTCCGAAAGAGACCGACTGTGGGGGTATTCGGGCAACGGAAAGAGCGGCGACGGGTCGTGCTTGCCGATCGTGTGATTGAACATGTCTGCGAGATCCCGGGTGAGCTCTATGTATTGGCGCTGGTCCTCTCCTGCGGGTACGTGGGTTGCCCTGCGTCATTGAGTGCTGGTCGACGATCGGTGTCGGTCGCTCACCTAGAGGATCGAACGTGCGGAGTCAATGCCGATGGCGAGCAGCGCCGCGAGCATGTCATTGTCATGTCTGGCGGACCGCAGACGGGCGGGGTCTTGAGGCAGGGTCAAGGGGTGCCATCCGACGATGGAAAAGAGCAGGACGTCGTACGGCCCTGCAGATCTGCGCAGCCTGGCCCAATTGAACAACGCGCCCAGGTAGTTTCCTAGCTGCGAGTGTCAGCCCAAGGATAGGACAGGCTGGACTGGCGTACGTGTGGGATGCCGGTGGGCTGTATGCCAGACAAGACGACCCATTGCTCGCCAGGTTCAAAACCTGTTTGAAACTCCGCCGGGTTCACCGCCTTTCGTCCCGGCCCCGACGGCAACGAGCCATGGTCGACGAACTCGCTGACTTGTGCTTGCCTGGCGGCGACGGCTTCTACAAAGTCACCCAGACGTTCGTCGACGCTGCAGCAGGTAACCGCACGCGACGAATCCACCCGCTCGCGCTGACCTCGTCGCTCGAGACATGCCCTCGGGCGGACCCGCCCTCGCCAAGGACTTCACCCTCCAAGACGCCATGGCCGCGTTCGAAGTAGGTCGCCCCTTCTGTTCTTTCGTGCCCGCTTAGACCCCAAAAAATAGATCGGCGAAGTGCAGTTCGATGACGGTCTAGCCCTGATGGACCAGTTGAGACCCGCTCGAATCGTTGCTCCTAGAAGATGTCTGCTTGATCTTCGATCGCGCCTGTGCCTACGAGGTGCGTGCCTGTCTTGATCCTCTAGCGCACGTTGACGCCCGCGGACAGATGGAATGATACACAGGGTACACCCTCCCCCGACGGTCTACTTGTTTCTGCACGTCCATGCACTGAGGGAGACAGACCCCGAGCTGGTCGTGGCGGACTAGAACGTAGACACGCGGAGGCCCCTCGCACTCGTCACCGTCGTCCTCAGGGCGTACGTGTATGGGCTGCTCACGTCGTGCGACCTCTCGTGGCGGGAGCTCAACAAGGGGAACGTGTACATCCCTCGCGCTTGTTCCATGCGGCGTGTCCTTCACGTTCATTGGCAGACGAGGACTGGCGGAGCGAAAGTGCGGCGTGCCCTCCTCCCCGGGCCCTACGTTCAATCCATGTTGGAACGCGCGTGTTCCTGGCTGGGCCTGTCTTTCAGAGGCAATCTTGAACGGTGCGCTTTCGAACTCGGCTGATCCGGCGCAGCGTCCGAGGTGTAGAAGGAGGCGCCCCGTGACCAGCAACTGTTGCGCAAGGTTCAGACCTTGACACGCATCGTTGGTATACTTGCTAACGTCGTATTAGACTCTGATTGAAATCTTGTCGGTGCAACTGTTCAACGAACACCTGCTTTCCGCCGCTCGTCGACGCGAGCACCAACTGATTCAGAGAATCCAAGAGCCGGCGCCCCTGAGTCAGAGCCTGACTCTCCTGCGCCTCGCGCCTTTCATCCGCAGTTCGCCTGTGTTCTCGTCTCCTTTATACCACTCCACCATCTGGCTGCTCGAGCAGGACGTCATGTGGAACAGACTACTCGGGTTTCTAGTACACTCGCTCGAACAGCTCACTACCTGGGCTGGCGTGTCAAAACTCGCAGGTTGGATGTTTGTAGATCGAGTCGCGCTTGGCTCACGTCGATTGCAGATCATGGATCACCTCCGGGTGTAGCAGGCGGGCCAGCTCTCTCCTTTGGCGTGCAACGGGGCTGATGGGGATAGGACCTGGATTTCTCGCCGAGGAGACAGGTGAGGTTTACGGGGGTGTTGTTGGAGACATTGGGCGGACCGTCTGGGGGACCTTGGGGCGAGGAGCGTCAGGAGGTGCGTCTGCTGCTTGGATCGGTGTGGGCGTGGGCTGAATCTTAATGGGCTGGCGCCGGTTAGTCTGTTCGGACACAGCGTGAGGTGTGTCAGAGTTTGGAGGTGCTGCCGGCGTCGATGGGGGAGGTGGGCAAGTGGGAGCGGGCGTTGAGCTGGTTCTGGGAGGTGGAATGATGGAAGGTGGGATGCGGAGTTGCATCCATGGTTTCCGGTTGGGCGCGACTGGGGCGTGTGGATTTTCTTTTTTTCATTGTTAAAGGATGTTCCTCGCTTTTGTTCGAACCCCGAGTCATCGTCATCACTGGCCATTCAATCTCGGTGCATGCAAAGTCTACCGACCGCGGTAGATCGGAACACGTGTGTCCCGAGGAGTCACTGCCTCAACTCGGATCCTGGCCAGCTTGCACGGTGCTCCAGCGTTATCACCAACCACCAGGTCGAATTGCGTTCGACGGCGCGTAGGATCAGAAGGTAAGTATATCCATCAACATGCAAAGTGTAGACGACGAACATCCTCGAACATCGATACATAGCGACATCCAGGAAGCTTCGAAGCAGGGAAAACCGGGCCATTTGGCATGGATTCACAAAGTACTTGTTCAATATTACTGGGAGACGAGAGAACTGACTTGTCCCAGTTTCGGAACTGCATTCACGGGCGAAGTCACTTGCTGACGCGTTCGACCAAGGGAACAGGGCCACGGTCAGGTACATCGACGAAGCGATCGTGCTTGCTCGCGAAGCACTGGAACAATGCGGACCTGGCCACGGCATGCGATCTATATCTTTGTCCTGGCTTGCAATTCACCTTCAGACTCGCTACGACCAGTTCGGCACCATGGAAGATCTCGAGGAGGCCATTGCTCTCGACCGGGAAGCACTCTCGCTGTGCCCTCGAGGACACCCTGATCGTTCCTCGTCTTTGATTAATCTTGCCATTCGTCTCGGCACTCGCTACAATAGGCTCGGGGGATTGCAGGATCTCGAGGAGGCCATCATCCTCGACCGAGAAGCACTCTCGCTTTGCCCACGAGGACACCCTGATCGTTCCTAGTCTTTGAATAATCTTGCCGTTGATCTCAGCACTCGCTACAATAAGCTCGGGGGATTGCAGGATCTCGAGGAGGCCATCATCCTCGACCGAGAAGCACTCTCGCTTTGCCCACGAGGACACCCTGATCGTTCCTTGTCTTTGAATAATCTTGCCGTTGATCTCAGCACTCGCTACAATAAGCTCGGGGGATTGCAGGATCTTGAGGAGGCCATCATCTTCGACCGAGAAGCACTCTCGCTTCGCCCGCAAGGACACCCTCATCGTTCCTCGTCTTTGAATAATCTTGCTAATCATCTCAGCACTCGCTACAATAAGCTTGGGGGATTGCAGGATCTCGAGGAGGCCATCATCCTCGACCGAGAAGCACTCTCGCTTTGTCCACGAGGACACCCTGATCGTTCCTCGTCTTTGGATAATCTCGCCGCTCGTCTCAGCACTCGCTACAATAAGCTCGGGGGATTTCAGGACCACCATGGTCGATCCTCAGCGGTGCGTTTCCTCGAATTGCACTACTTTTGTCCTGCATTCGGTCCTTACTACGAGTACCATAACAGAGCGACCTGCAGGAGATATTTTCGTTGTATGAACAGCTGGCAGATATATCCCACCCGGTGTCTGCGGATGACTTGCGTGCCTCACGAGCATGGATATTCACAGCCGAAAAACACAGGCATCCTTCCACTCTTCTCGCATACGAAACATCTCTTCGACTCCTGGCTGAACATCTCTCCATTCTACCAACCCTACCCCAGCATCTCGACATCCTCAAAATGCACTCTTCATCACTTGCAGTGGATGCATTTTCAGCCTGCCTTCGTCACGGTGCGCCGCAGTGTGCAGTTGAACTCCTAGAGCAAGGTCGAGGTGTATTTTGGAACCAGCTCACTCGTCTTCGTTCCCCACTTGGTGATGTCATGTCATCCAGTTCAGCTGGAGAGAAGTTGGCAATGGAGTTTACTCGTTTATCCTTGCTCATTCGCAAGGTGCTCGACTCTCCCGGGATGGGTCAGCATGACGAACTGTGCCGGCACAACCTCGCAATGCAAGGTGTTGTCACTGATATTCGCAACCTGTCTGGCTGTTCTCGCTTCCTCCTGCCTTCCCTGTTCTCCCATCTTCGGTGTGCTGCAAGTGAGGGCCCTGTTATCATCGTGAACGCCAGTCAGTATGGCTGCGATGCCCTAATCGTCCTCGAGGACCGTGATCCAGTTCATATCCCATTATCGATCACTAAACAACATGTTCGACGTCTGTCCTCGACGCTCCGTGGCATGACTGGGCATGCAATGACGACAGGCGCACCGAAAACCTTTGGTCGATTGCTACGGGAACTCTGGGACGATGTCGTCTCTCCTATCGTCCAGGTTCTACAGACGACATACCCATTGCATTCCCGCATCTGGTGGTGTCCCACCGCTGAGTTTGCTACTCTCCCTCTCCACGCTGCTGGCCCATATAGGAAGGGTCAGCAGAATCTCGCAGATCTCTACATATCCTCTTATACCCCCACGTTGAACGCTCTCATCCACGCCAGACGCCCCAATTTGTCAACGGGCAACCTGAAGCAATTTGTTGGGATTGGTCAAGCAAATGCTGCTGGACAGAACAAGCTTTTCTCCGTGAGTTCCGAATTGGCCAACATAGCGCAGTGCCTCGGCAATACCGCCACGTTTATGCCAATAGAGAGCGAAGAAGCCTGCATACCAAGAGTTGCCGAGGAGCTCGAAAAGAACGAATGGGTGCACTTCGCCTGTCACGGTCTGGCAAACGGCAAAAAGCCCTTTCAGTCGGCGTTTGCGTTGAGCGACGGGGACTTTTCGATCGAGCGCATCATCCGGTGCGATCTCAAGGACGCCGAGTTCGCGTATCTGTCTGCGTGCCACACGACCGTCGGAGACGAGGAGAGCCCAGACGAGATGATCCATCTCGCGTCGGCGATGCAGTTCATCGGGTTTCGTTCTGTGATCGGGACGATGTGGGCTGTGGACGACGGCGAGACGAACAAGATCACGTCGAGGTTTTATCGGCTGATGATGGACGATTCCGGTCGTTTGGACCATACCCGCGCGGCGTACGCTATCAACCAGACGATGAGATCGGTCCATGTACCCATCGATCAGCGTATTCTCTATGTCCATATCGGCGCTTAGCTGGGTAGCTTGCTTGGTAGAGACGAACGTATTCGTATGACGATATGCATTTCATC
>JBBPMC010001074.1:0-13566 GCA_038090115.1 Strobilomyces echinocephalus
GTGTTCAATTTACATGGTCCTCGACTTCCATGTCTCTGTGGCTGCCCCGCTCGCACCACGCCCTCGCTTTCCGCGTAATTAATCAGAGACACGCCCGCGCCTTCTCCCATCAGCTGCTCTCCCGCTCTACCTCCTCCCCTGCGTTTCTTCTCGCCCCACGCCAGCACCCTCGTCTGCTCAGATACGAGTCCACCGACGCCGCCGCCGTCCCCAAGGGCCCGTCACAAGACCCCAAACCATCTCCTCCCACGCCCAAGGAGGATGCGCCCCTTCTCTCTCGCGCGTGGAAAAAGGTCAAGCACGAGGCCCAGCACTACTGGCACGGCTCCAAGCTGCTTGTTTCCGAAGTCCGCATCTCGGGGAGACTGCAGTGGAAGATCCTCCATGGCGAGAGCTTGACCCGCAGAGAGCGTCGGCAGGTGTGTTCTCTCCAGCGTCTGGTTCGAGTGCTCGTCTGACCGGCCCCTCCAGCTCAAGAGAACCACCCAGGATCTGCTCAAGCTGGTCCCGTTCTCCGTCTTCGTCATCATACCATTCATGGAACTTCTCCTGCCTGTCGCACTCAAGCTGTTCCCCACCATGCTCCCCTCCACGTTCGAAGACAAGTTCGCTGCGGTCAGTACTCGTCTCTTCTCGGCTGCGGGATCTGATCTCAGCGCACGTAGGAAGAGAAACAACGCAAGCTCCTCAGAGTTCGCCTAGAGATGGCCAAGTTCCTCCAGGAGACCCTCCGAGAATCAGGGCTCAAAGCCAACTCCCACATCCTCGGCACCGACGCCTTCAAAGAGTTCTTCCGCAAAGTCCGTTCGACCGGCGAACCCCCTTCTGCCGCCGACATCATCAGCGTCGCCAAACTGTTCGACGACGACCTGACCCTCGACAACCTCTCCCGTCCGCAGCTCGTCTCCATGTGTCGATACATGGGCATCAACGCCTTCGGGACCGACAACTTCCTCAGAGGCGCCATCCGCTCGCGACTGATGAACCTCAGGCGGGACGATCAAGCCATCTACGCCGAGGGCGTCGACGAGCTGTCCACGTCGGAGCTCCAGGCCGCCTGTCAGTCCCGCGGGATCCGCACCACGGGCCTCTCCCCCGCGCGGCTCCGAGACGAGCTGACGACGTGGATCCAGCTGCACTTGCACAACCGCGTCTCCGGGGTGCTTCTCATCCTCGGACGCGCGTTCCACTTTGACAAGACGCAGCAGCGCGACCACGTCGACGGCAAGACGGCGGTCATTCAGAGTTTGGAGAGCGTCATGTGTGGTCTTCCGGACAACCTGGTTCGTCTCCGTCCTTGCTCGCCTTTTCTCGAGGTGGGTTTACTGAAGGCGTGACAGCTGAACGAGGCCGAGCTCGAGGTCGACTCGGACAACGCCAGTTACAAGCAGAAACTGGAGGTGTTGCAGCAACAGGAGGAGCTCATCGAAGACGAACAGGAGCAGGAACAGAAGGAAGAGGTCGCTCGCCGCGCCAAGCGCGAGGCAGACGAACTGGAGTCGCGCTTGGCTCAGTCGCTCCTGCCCGACAGCGAGGTGAGTGTCCGGTCACGACGAATTGGGGGGCTGCGCAGTGACCTTTGTCGAAGCTCCATCCTGTTCTCGAAGAGGAGAACGCCCGCATGACCACCGAGCAACTCAAGGAGCTCGCAGAGGCCCTGTCCATCATGTCGGCCAAATCCAGCGTGCTCAAAGAGCGCGACGAGCTCCGCACGCTCATGGCGGAGAACCTCCAAGCCGAAGAGGTGAGGTCCCCTCCTCGCGCGCACCCGTCGGCGACGACTGACCGCACCGCTCTCTCACTCTCACACACAGGACCCCAAGTCTCCTTCGGGCGCGCTGACCAAGCGCATCCGGACGATGCTCACCAAGATCGACGGTCAGCTCCACGAGTACGACTCGCGGGTGGGCAGCTCCCTCCAGATGATCTCTGCGGACGCGCAGGGCCGCATCTCGATCCAAGACCTGGAGAAGGCGCTCGCCGTCATCAAGCACAAGCCGGACGACGAGGTCGGGCAGGCCGTCATCCAGAAGCTAGACGTGGACAAGGACGGGTTCGTCGAGATCGAGCACGTGCTGGGTTTGGTGCGCGAGGAAGGTCTCGGTGGGTGTCTCTCTTTGATTCTGCTGAACACGTGACATTTAACCCGACCAGGTATCGAGGTGGATGACGAGGTGAGAACATTGATCGGGCAAGGGAGAGAGATAAAGGACTCGAAACCACGGAAAGAAGATATCGTGCAGGAGTGATCCATTGTGCTATTTGATGTCAACCACACATATTTATCAGATTAGACATAATACACCTCTCCTTGAGCATGTTGGTGTTTTGAGGTATCAGCATGAAGGGTAGATGATGTTCTTGGACTTTTTCCTCAGATTAGATGCTCACATTTAATTCAGATGCCTCCTTGGCTTCCAATTGGAATTATTTGGTGACTGAAGAACATGTTCAGGTCCCAAGGGACTATTCAAGGATTGCATAGTACATAGAATGAATGATTCCATTGTGTTCAAACAAATGTGAGATCCACATCAGCATTACTCTATCAACTTTCTTCAGTTTTGAGTCACTAAAAGAGCCTTGAAACCATACCCTACTGTGGAATCAAGTCACTTTGGATTCTGGACATAGTTGTTAGCAGGCAAAACATCCAAAGCTACATGCAGCTCACATGCGATGCTCAAGAACAACATTCATGACCATGTTCACCTTTTGGTTATGGTGTGCTTGATCATATTGCTTTAAGATGTGCTCTGAAGACTTTTGAACCATGCCTTGTAAACCCAAGATGGAATACTTTCTGGCTGCTGCCAAGAGTGGCTGGGAAATGTGTTGTTGGTGTAATGAGAATGAGTGCTCTAGTATCAGCAGGATGTCTGTGTGGTTTAGTTTAGCAAAGGGAGCCATATGCCGTGTGAGAGCACATGTGTAAAAACATACAAATACCATCCCTGAGAATCTGTTTTCGTGTTACAAAAGGAACCTATGTTTGCTTTTAGAATCATATGTCATGTAATGTGATTTTACTTACCAGATTGTGTGACTTTAGATGTTGGACATCAGCTCTGGTAATAGATGCCTACAGAAAAATCAGACATAAGTACCAAACCTTGAAAAAGGTACATACTTCATGTTCATGAGTAGTGACAACCTGTACAACAAGATTACATATAGGAATAAAACAGATTGTTGCATACCAACCTCCTAATTATCCATAAGTAAACACATCCAATAAGATAGCAACTGCTCACCTCCTAAAGGACAATTTCATTCAATTGTGATTAATTGCTTTGAAAACATAAACTTACATCCTTTGAAAAGATAAGATATTGAAGGGTTCAATATTCAAACAAAGCATACCAGCTATATATCCCAGAGGAATGTTTGTTAATCAAGCAAAGACAAAGATACAAAGCAACTCACTTGCTACCCCATTACATTTTGACTTAGAGTCACAGAATAGATAATATCATGAAATGAAATTTTACCTTCTGCAATGAGGAATCCAAAATAAGTTAATAGAACAATACACACAAAACAATGACATACCAACTGTAATCAAGGAGAACAATGGGAAAAATAGGATTGTTATTTTGATTGGCTTTATAGATAAGGAGCAACTTACACCCTGTTATTGTCCAATTATGAATGATATTATTGTTCATTAGCATAATACATACCTCCTGTGATTTTGAATACCAAGTTAAAAGTAAACATAATGATTATTAGTATGACTTACTGCCTATGATTCATATTAGTATATATTTTTCTATCAATGTGAATGTAAAATAACTTACTTGCTATTAATCATTTCAAGAGGCAGAATATGTGTGAACCACTGTAAACTAATGATAATATAATCCAACTCACCTCCTATAATATTAAAAGAAGTAAAGGTGGATTCATATTTCATAATAATATTCACTATCCTCCTGCAATTTGTAAAGAATTAGAAATAAAAATAGTATCATAATATCATAAAACTTACTCTCTATATCCTTAAGAAAACAAGTTATAGTTATAGTTGTTATGACTTACCCTCTGTAACATTACCATAAGGAATGAAAAGCATACTTAGTTAGCTATAGGGCTCACATCCTATGATTTTCAAAGAAAAATAACAAGTGATGTAATGAGCTTGAATATTATAACCACTATGCATCATAACTCACTGTCTATGAAAATAAGAACAATTAATTGTTATATCATGATGTGTAACTTACTCTCTATGATTGTTTCAGTTTACTTCATGAATATAGCACATTGTACTCACTTCCTATGATTTCAAAAGCAGAATAATAAGTTTTCATTCAAGGAATTGTGTTACCACTCAATTTACCTCCTATAATGTGTGAGTAGAATTATTTCATCAATGACCATCACTTGCCTCCTAAACAAAAAGACATATAGTCAAGCACATTTATTCATCATTCCATTATCTACTACTTACTTTCTTTGTTTTTTAACATAAATGAATGTTAAGCATAATCATTGCAAATTGAAAGATTATGACTTACTATCTAATGGCTTCAACATGAGATAATGTTTGGTGAGTATGCATATATGACTTACCACCTAAAATTGTTGAATCAAGGTGAAACAAAATATCAACATTGAACTTGCAAAACTTACCACCTACAGAATTCAAATGAATCAATGGGTACAATCAATATAACTCAACTCACTCTCTTTGATAATTAGTCATTGAAGTGGAGTAAAGTGAATAATCAGGATAAGATACTACAATAAATAGCTTACTTTCTATAGTTTATGAAGCAAGACATTCTTGTTTGTCCAACTAAGAGATTATAAAAGCAGCTCACCTCCACCTTCTATTGCATTCAAAGGAAAATAATAACACCATAAGCATGATCATTATCTAACTGAAAAAAGTACTCACTGCCTATAATTTCCAAACAGATGTTCAATTACAGATTACTCCACTGAATATATAACTCACCCACTATAAAAATACATAAGTATAACATAACAGGATATAAAATAAAACTCACTGCCTAGAATTTCCAGAGAGAATAATAAGAGAGTGAATGTAGCAACTTATCCATCATATACAACTTACATCCTATAATAGCAAATGTAAAAATTATGAGATGGTCACTGGATTATATTGTATAAACTTACCACCTATTATGTCAAGTTAGTCATCAGTATTATCATCTAACCAATATACCAATACATGACTTACTATCTATAATTCCAAATAGAATGATAAGATGATAAAATCAGTTATTGTACAACTTACCCCCTGTAAAGCAGGAACATAATTACTCAATCAACATTACAAGATATTACTCACACCCTATAATTATATTTTAAGATTATAAGCATCTGATTGTTTCAGCATAAATGACTTACCTGCTATAATGAGATTATGAACCTGATTACTATCATAACATGCACAACTTACAATCTGTACTCAGAGTGACACAATCATAAGTATTACTTCACAATATGCCACAATCTACAACTAACCTTCTAAGATTTCCAAAGCAAGAAAATCAGACCATAAGGATGAGTATGGTTTCCTATCAGCATATTACAATGTATAACTCACTCTCTATGAGTTGTGTTGATGAAGCCATGAGTACAGATTAGTTACCAACATGCTACAATGCAAGACTTACATACTATGGTAAATCAATAACATCATAAGTGAATAATCCATATGTTATAGTGAATGTCTTACCTTCTATATTTCCAAACCCAAATAATGAGATTATAAGCATGTTTTTCATAGAAATAATATAACTTACCACCTAGATTTGCAAAGTTAGATATCAGAATTTCAAACAGCATACACAACTTACCACCTATCAATATGGAACTATAGGTCATGATGATCACTTCACCAGTATGCATGACTTACTGTCTAATTCCAAAAGCAAAATCATAAGAATACAGGCATGATTGTTCCACTGTCATACATGACTTACCTCCTATCATTCCAAGGTAGAATAATGAAATCAGCCTTTTCTTCACAATGAACAACTCACCTCCTAAGATTTTCCAAGTCAGACAATATGATTATTAGCTGGATCATATCATGCCATGCAAAATTTACCTCCTGTGATTTTCAGAGCAAGACAATCTTAAGTATTATGGCTAGTTGTGACAATACATAATACACAACTCACCACCTATCATTTCCAAGCAAGGGCAATAGAATATTAACCCAATGTTAAGTAATGCACAACTCACAATCTATTTTCCAAAATAGAATGTCTTCATAAGCTTTCAACTTGTCCAATATTATCATGCACAACTTACCTTCTATAATTTTCAAAGGTGATGAGAGTCCAACCCCAATACACTGCAAGATACAACTCACCACCTAGAGTTCCAATAGTAAAATAATGAGCATGATTATCCACTGATATCCCATAATGAAACTTACTTTCTATGATTCAAAGGTATTGTAAGTAATCCACTGTCAACACAAAAAAACTACTGCTCACCTCCTATCATCAGCAAAATACATAGAGATATAGTAATGAGTATGGCCTCATCAATGTCAGAATCCAACTCACCAACTACAAAACATGAAAGAAGTCATGAGCATAAGTCACCTGGTAGCATACCCTATATATGACCCACCCACTGTGGTTATCATTGCAGCAGAAAATGAAAATGAGATTATTAGCACCATTAGCACAACACACTGACTTGCTGTGATTTCCAATGTGGAGAGCATGATAGTGAGTCATCAGCATATGATCACCTCACCCACATTTGCATTCCATGACTCACAGACTAAGATCAGGAATCTCAGAAATGGATGCATCTATCACTTCATACAAAAATCCTGCCTTACCTGGACATGAGGAAACCAATATGCAAGCCTCTGAAGTTCATCCAGAGTAGCTGTGGAAACAGATGAGTTCCATGCCTTGTCCACAATACATACCAAGCTTGACAAAACCCAAGTGTCACCCAGTGAAAACACATTCTAGTATGCCAACTCACTCTTGAACTGCATATTTGACACAGAGTGCTATGTTTGCTTCCTGGGCTGAGAGCAGCAGTTTTTGCAAGGCTTCATCACCAAGTGCACTTGTGGTGGCCTCGACCAGCAGGCTGCATCCCTGATTGGACTTGTGCATGTCTAGCAAAAGAATGCATAGATAAGGTGGCACGTGGTACATGCATGAAAACCATACAAACCCTGAATCCGGACACAAGACTTTGGAGCATACCTCATTTTCACAAGACGCTCCCAAACATCGGCTCTGTCGAATATTTCTTCAACGAGCGGCTTGGCCTTGGCCAAACGCTGTTGTAATCGCAGTTCTCGATCAGTAGGCGGTAACTTCCCTAGCGCTACAGGCAGCAGCGCGTCGAATTTCGTAAATAGCACTATGACGGGAACTGAAGAGATCGCGGAATCAGCCCAAGAGAAAACCGTGACCGCGGAGTGCTCGCCATTTCCAGGATCACATTCTTCGAAGAACATTTCTTCCGAACGTTGGACCGCTCGAGCGAGCTTGTCCATCGGGATGCAATACCTATACGAAGCAGTCTTGAGCCCGGGAAAAAAAAAATGCCACGAGACGACCGTTCCCACTGACCATATCGCGTGGAGACGTTTCTTGAGGACGGTCGTCTGCGCGCGGTCGGCGACGAACTGCTTCATCCGCAAGAACTCGTCCGCGCGACCGGCTTCGAAGCCCTGCGAGTCGTGAAACACGAACTTGTCGTTGCTCTGGAAGACGAGCTCGTCCTCGACGTCGTGCACGCCGCGCTGCCAAGTGGGGAGGGGGGCCGTCAGCTCTTCTGTGGGGGGCGGCGTCGCTCGACGGTAGCGGTTCGTACCTCGCGAGTGCCTTCGACGAGCGACAGATCGACCTGATCGCACGGTCGCGCCGTCAGCGCTACGACTGGAGCCAGCCCCCGCGGACGAGGGACGCACCTTGTTACCGGAGCCGTCGTAGACCTCAGGGTTCTCCGTCGAGTTGCAGATTCCTCGGAGGATGGTCGTCTTGCCGGCGTTGGCGCGCCCGACGATGAGCACCCTGAAGCGGCCGAATTTATCGCGGAGGGCTTGCGAATCTGGGGTGGTTTCTGCGGATTCAGACATGGTGAAATTGAGAACGCGTGCTGTCAGAGTCGAAGTTGCTTGGCCCCGCAGCTTGGGTGTGTGCGGATGGTGAAGAGGCAACGACAACTTCGCGCCCGATGATCGATAGGAATCACACCCGATTTCCGACAACCGTGCGTCGCTGCCACGCCACTCGTTTCGTCCGGTCGTGACTTCGAGATCCGAAGGCCGTATCAGGCACCATGACCGAGGAACACGATAGCATTTACAATCAGCTGGGGTTTTTACACTAGATATGCAAGTCGATATAGAACGATAGAAAATACGTCAGCGCACGCAAGTCCACGAGGACGATCACCCTTCATTCATCCTCCCCCTCAGCGTCGGCGTCGGACTCCCCACTCACCAGTTCGTCGTCGCCTTCCTCTCCGTCCACGTCCTTGACAACGATCGGCGGCTGACCTGGCAAACGCTGGGGAGACAGCCAAGGGCTACTTTGAGCGCCAGAACGGTCGAGCGAAACCCCGGCCGACTCACCACGAACGCGAATTTGCAGACCAGGAAACCACCTTTATTGAGGCCCTTCTCTTGCCAGTGCTGCTCCCCAAGAGAATTGAGTATCCGTTCAGACGTCATTCTCCGGAAGACGCTTACCTTCTTCACAGCGTACAGGCCATCGTAGCGGTATCTGTGCCGAGATGGATTAGCGGTCGCGATCAAACGAAGCCGTGCCCGTTCCTACCCTTCGCTTGGTCCGTACTTCGACTGAAGCTTGTACCCTCTGATGACACGTATAAGCTTGCCTGTCTCCACAGAGCGCTTAGGGAAACGGTGAGACAGTGGGCAGCTGCACGAGCCGAGGACGAGTCTACCTTCAGTGCCTTGTTGTGATTGTGTTCGAACGATTGGTCAAAGCTTTGCTCGGCGGTCCGAAGCTGCGGCCATAGTCAGATGGGGTGCGGCAGAGTCGGGCGCGTCCACTCACGTTTTTCGGAGCTGCTTTCGTCCCTTTGAGATCCCTGCCGCCTGTAATGATCGATGCATGTTATTTTCACGAGGAAATACACCGAGTCAAAGTTCAACTTTCCTGCGCCCGTGTACGTGCTAGGCGAAACATTAATGATTTGAAACGACACGTGATACGATGGACTCACAACGCGTATCCATCGTCAACGTCATCGTCGTAGCCTCCAGAGAGTGCGACGGAATAAGCCCCGTCCGGTCCTGGAGCGATGCCACCAACCCATGGACTCGAGCAAAGGTCAGAACGAGAGAGCAACGCCGGAACCATCTCAACTCACGCATGGATAGCATCGTTCGAACATTCCTCCCTGAGGGAACACGCTTGGTCAGCACGTGATGGTGACGGAGCGGAAGAGGAGGGGGTGTGAATCTTCGTTGAGAGTGGGAGAACGCACCTGGATGCCCACCACGAACCGACTTCGATTCCAGGAATCGACCCGTACGTTTTCCTGCCAACGACGACGCGTGAGTTGTCAGAATAGACGAGGAAGCACAACCGGCGCTCACGGGTTGTGCCGTCTCGTTCGCTTCGCGGTTCCAGCCGAGTCTGAGACGACGGCCTTGACAGACATGGGCTGTGGCGTGCCCCGAGCCCGCTCCACGCGTGCCAGCGCGTCCGCAGGCTTCCCCGCGATGCGCGAACTCCGTCTTCGCCCGCCCGCCTCCCCGTCTGCGAGTTGGGGCACCGCGTTCTCGTCGTTGGCGACGAGACGTGCGGTCTTGGTGCGCGGCGCGTCGTCCTCCGAGGTCGTGTAATACGCATCCGCGTCAGCCTTTCGTTTGGTGCCGGTCTGCTTGGGCTTTCTGTGGCGCGTCTCCTTGGGCTCCGTCGTTGGCTTCAGCTTCTCGACGCCCAGCGACGCGAGGAGTTGCTGGTTCCTCGCGATGTTGGCTGCACGTTCTTCAGCGTAACTGAGCATGCCAAGTAACAAATGAGAGGATGGTGCGATGTAATTTTCCTGAGTTGCGGCGTCGTGGTTTGAAAGTGTCGAAGCGGTCAGGTTGACCCTTCGAATTCAACCCTTTTCAAATCACCGCTCAATCACCTCCGTTTGCATCCGCTGCGTATGATCAGAACAATGTCACGAAAAAAGAAACAGCAATATATACATTGTACAACGCAACACTAGTTCACTCCGTGATCCGAATTTGCTCATACATCGACAGCGATTTCAGTCTATCGAACGGTGAACGAAACTTGGTATAACGATTGCCACTGAGTTCACCGAGATGAAGCACCGTAGAGCCCGACCGAAAAAATGTCCTGGCACAAGACGACAAGAAAAGGTGAACACGTAGCGTCAGAGATGTGGGGATGGTGAAGCTGAACGTAGTAGGATAGCATGCTCGGGAAGCGAGATATCAAGACAGCAAGGATGGCAAAATCGCGAAATCGTGAGTAAGGCAAAGAAAGAGTGGAGACGTCCGTGGGGATCTTGCACAGGAAACCGTGCGACCAGGTTCCCGCGACGGGCCAAGGGCGCAGGGCAATCAAGGACGTGACCAAACACTCTATTTTAATGGAGATCCGGCCGCAGCACATGATGTGGCATGTGGGAGGGCCTCGGCGGTTGGCTCCGGATCCTTCTCTTGCAAGTAGGGCTCGTCGTCTCCGTCGGAGAGTTCGGCCCACCAGCGACCGGCTTGGAGGATTAATACGCCGGTGAGGGCAACGCTGCAGACGAGGTGATTGGAAGCGAGGTCAAGGGTCGGTGAACGAAGCGAACGCGGAAAGGCGTCCTTGATGGAGTGTATTGGAATAGATGTGAATTTTTCGGACAAGTCTGGAGAGAAAGTGAGTCGGACTGAAATGGAATGGAATTGGGCGAGAACGCACTCGGGAGGACGGAGTACATGTACATGACGACCGTGATGCCGTAGAGGACTGAGGAAGTCGTTAGGCAGGTGTCTGAATCGACTAGACTGAACGCACATATGCTTCCGCCGTCAAACATGAGGTTGCCAGCTTCACCGTCTCGGAAGCTCCAGAAGATGGTTGCACCGCCGAGGAAGACGATGAGGGAGAGAACGTAGAGGACTTGTACGGGACCTTTCGTCAGTATGGAATAATACAAGGCGGCAGTCCA
This sequence comes from Strobilomyces echinocephalus, assembly GCA_038090115.1. Lineage (NCBI taxonomy): Eukaryota > Fungi > Basidiomycota > Agaricomycetes > Boletales > Boletaceae > Strobilomyces > Strobilomyces echinocephalus. The sequence continues at coordinate 11,170 of JBBPMC010001074.1, forward strand.
TAGATGCTCATCGGTGACGGGCGACTTCCAGAGCGTCAACGAGTCTGCGATCCAGTGAGTAAACAAGGAACCTGGGAAGACATGAGCGAGGTCGTTGTAATACATGAAGAAAGTCACCGAGGAGGAAAGAGGTGACGCAGACGACGACGCTCGCCCGTACGCCCATCGCAGTTGCAAGTGTGATGCGACTTCGAATCACGAGCCATAATTCCTCCTCGGCACTTTCCGAGCTCCTCGATGCGAGCCCTCCGACGTCGGTTTCTGTCGACTCGACCTTGGTTCGTGCATCCAGCCGAACCAGTTCTCAGGGAACCCCCACCTCACCTTGCGCCGAAATCACAAGACCTCCCTTCCGACCTTCCCGTTCCGATAAAAGACCTCTTCCACACCCTCAGCCAATCACCCTTTCTCGAGCCTTCAACGCTTCAAGTCAACGAACCCTCTCCCATTCCACCCGGACCGCCATTACCGAAAACGATACCCAAGGGCCGGCGTGGTCGCGGCCGAACTTACTCTGGAGAGGGCGTTCACGATGATCAAGGCGGCATCTGGAATTGGGTCGTGACTGCACAAGTGAAGCCGTTTTCGACTCGGTTCCCGTGTTTTCACTCACGTCTGGCAGGTCAAGGAGGGTACCGAAAACAGGGGTTCCATCGATGCCGTCGTCAGACTAGTCCGGAAGACGGCAAGTCGACTCAGCTTACCCTTTGGCCCGCGTCGCTCATTCGTTTCAGCTGCTCAAAATGAACCCACCCGTGACTCTTCCCCGCAACAGTAAACGGCGGGGTCACCACGGCTGGGCCATGGTCGATGCAGGAAACTTTGCGGTTCATATACTTAGTCGAGAGGCTCACCAGAAGTATTTCCTAAACCAATGCCAGTGGTAACTGCTGCACAAAGTCACATCACTCCTCGCGCCATAGAGAGAAAGAAGGTTCTTGCCATCTCAATAGATACCACCACATGATCAGGATTCAGATGCTCCTGATCATCCAAGAACAGACCCATTTTCTTGTTGCGCATACATATGTTCGATGACGTTAGTTGTCTGAATTCGCAAGTCTTCTTTTCGTTCGACGGTGTGGAAGCGACACCCGGATTGGTTGGTTCATATCTCGTGTGCAGTGTCCTGGTTCCCGCCTGCTTATCTCCCCTCCCAGTGCATGATATGATACCATCCATAGACGGAGATGAAACTACTACATACTACGTACCATACAGTCAGGAAGAACCCCGGGACAACGCTTCGTTTATCCTGCGCTGCAATCCTTCGATCTCGTGATCTGCAACGCTGTAACGCCATATCCACTCCTCGATCTTCTCCAGCACGTAATCGCGCCCACCCGGAAGCACGCCTAGCTTCCCGTCGAACGCGTCCACCATCTGATGCACTATCTTTCTCGGTTTCTGATAGGCCTGCAAAGCGAGAGTGACCGTATCGGCGGTCACGCGACCGCCCGGCGCCATGAGGAAGATGGCTTGCATGACGCAGATCAGGTCGATGGTGTACGCCATGAGGACCTTCACGTCCTTTGTACTAAAGCGATGCAGGCACTTCAGCGAGGGGGCATCCGGCGGCGTGTACGGTACACTCACGCTTCCTGGTACGTCGAATACATCGCCTGTAGGAGAGAGAGCCCAAAGCTCGCGATGGGGGCTGCGATCATCAACGTGACGTCCCCCGACGTCGTGAGGGTCTTCACGAGTTCTACGCCAGAAGCGATCAAGACGCCAAACGAAGCCCTGAAAATAGACGTCTTCGTCAGGCGCTTTCGAGAAACGGCGGTGTGGTTGGACTCACATGTTTGATGGTGCATCAGAGGCGCCGTCGAGATCGTCGGTGCGAAGTAAGGCCCCGATGACGGCGTCGTCCAGCAAGCACTGCAACGACATCTGAGAGAAAGTCGGGACAAGAGGGACGCCAGGCGTACATTATCCGCGTCGTCGAAATTCCAGACTGCGATGACGTCCTGGCGGATTACTTGCAAGCATTCTTTCAACGTGTGACCACGAAAGACCGCGCTTTTCAGGAGCGTTTTCCAATATTCTACGACCCTTGTCAGAAGCCGACTGATCACTCCGACATGAACGTACTTTTCTTCCCAATGCTAAGACAGAGCACGTTGAAAGAAGTGAAAATAGGCCAGCACAAAAAAGCACGCACGCTACTGAAGATTCGATTTTATCCTTGATGCTGACACGCTGGGCGATGGTGGCAACGAGCCGGGGTTCTTCCTCGATATTATTCTTGACCATATTCTCTTCTGTCGCTCGGAACAAATTAGAAAGGGACTCGGCGTAACCTTCTAGGGCTAAAGTACGATCAGAGACCATGCATAAGCAACCTGGGACATGGTCAGACATACTAGAAACGGTAACGTGCGTGACGTCGCTTCC
>JBBPMC010001075.1:0-13558 GCA_038090115.1 Strobilomyces echinocephalus
TTATTTACCACAGGCCTGTCTGTCTCCATCACACCCCTTTCCACCCTATGATCTGTGGGCCTGCCAACAGGCCCGCCTGATAAACATGGCTTATTTACACGCAGGCTCGTCGATGTAATCAGTACATATTGACTACATGGGCTCACATTATAAAAGGGAAGGGGAAAAGAACAACACCGAAGCGTGATTAGGTTGCGGAGCCTCGGAAGCAAAGGACAGCGAAAGAGACGCTTCAAAGGGTCTTCAACCCCATTGTCGCACGAACTCAGTGTGAGATGGCAACGGGGCGACCCAATGGACACAGAGTCCAAAAGCGCTCACTACGCCGACACAAAGTCAGACGCAGTGAAAAGTCGAGCGGCGCAAAGCCAGCTCTGGAGTGAACATCCGGGGCTGGGGGCATTGGGGAGGTACATCGAGGAGGCTGGGGACTCGGGACTTGAGAGGCGTAACCATCGTCGTCGAGGTGGGGTCGTGATCGTCAAGATTAGAGAAGCTATGTCAGTTCAAACTCCGATTTGGGTCTCCCAAGACGCTGACGTGTACTAGTAGTGTCTCACACAGGTATTCTGCAAGTTGCTCCAGCCGTGCTCGAGATGTCCTCCGACACCGAATCCGAAATCACTTCTCCACCTGACAGTGATCCCCCTCCGTCCACTCCCTCCCCTAAATGCGACATTTCGCCATTACTTCCTGACGTGGATGATGGGAAGCAACCAGTGCTCCTGAACCATCAGGTGAAAGCAAGATCACCATTCCATCCCCGTTCCAAACCAAAGCCTTATGCGCGAGTGCAGTGTCACTCGAACGCACTCAGCCCCTCAATGATGAAAGCCGCTATGAATATACTTCGGTCTCATTGCACTTGTAAGGTCGGCGATAGCAAGGTTAGTCACCTATTACTGATTAATAGTGCAACGGCTAAGCGCATTGAGGTAGAAAGTCGCTGACGTGTTGACCAAGGGGCTTTCTGAGATGTCTGAAGATACCTTCCGCCTTGCCATCGTGGCAAAGGAGGCGTCTCGTGAGACGAAACGCCATCTCCTCCTCGCAACTGCGTGGGAGATTGAAGAAGCCAAGCGATACGAGAAATTTCTGGAGCGTCTCTATGAAGACTGGAACCATGATTTGGAAACCTCGACCGCTAATCTACATTTCTTTGAGTCACTGTTCGCGGAGCGTTCCTCCTGAGCCTATTGCCAGGAGAGGAAAACTCTCCTTACTGCCTACGACAAAGAGCAAGATGCTGTTTTGCACGTAGAAAATGCACTCGACGGCCTTGAATCCGCTGCTTTGAAGCGAGAGCGGAAGGACGTAGCCGGCGAGGTCGATAAATTTGGTGATGCTAGCTTGTAATCACCAGCGGTGTAAACGAGTGAGTTCATTCGTTCCTTATCTAGACCGTAACCCAACTAAACGGTCTAGACGGTAGACGTATCTTTCACCCGCGTTCATGTATCAGTCCACATGATCAGATATCTTGCCTCGTGTACAACATGTGTAAGGAGCAAAGTGTGCGATTGGCGGCGAATCATTCCATTCGAATACATTTCATAGACGTTTTTTGAGCTTTTTCCCATGACACCTCACCACCCGAAACCCCTTGAAAAGTGCTACTGAGTCCAAGAGAGTAAGACGACCAAAACGCATCAACCCAACAGTGAGCATTGCGGACATGGCTCTCGCACCTAAACGTTGACATAGGGTCACCCCAAGCAAAGTCAAGGTTCCGAGTCTGAGTCACTTTCAACCGGCGCTTTCACCCAAGGATCCGCTCTCGCCTAGGATGGCGAGCAACATAGATTCAGCTATATCAGATGAGCAAGGGTTAGACGAAGCGATTACGCATTACAGTTCCAGCCGGCGCACATACACATTCTCCGACTACGACAACTACCATGCCTCATTCATCCAAGGGATCGCACAGGGACCAGATCCAGCGGGCGATATTCTTGCCTACAACCACTTCGCACTGCACCCTCCTAACCCCCAGCGCGAATCAGCACTCTTGCAGGTACGACCATCGATGTATCCAGACCTAGGGACCACACCCTCGCAACTCGCTGCTCTCGGGCCACCAGCAGTGCCGGCGTACCCCCAACTCCGCCTGCTGAGGACTATCACGCCAGTACAACCCAGTGAGCGAACGCAGAGAGGTAAGTGCTTTGAGCTCACCAGAAACTACGTAGGAAAATAACACGATTGATGTTAGTCGGCGGCCCTCAAAATACTGGATTTACACCTACCATGCGCTGTGCGAGAGCACGCGGGTCTACTCTGCCAATGCCACATCCGTCCATGCCACCAAGCTCGAGTGTGCCTATGCAACGATCATTGTCCCAAGATGTAGTATCACTTGCAACCCCCCAGATGTTAGTCATAGAAGGCGAGCAATACAAGCACTTGCTGCAAGTCGCAAAGCCCCGATTCCGGAAATGGCTACTGGTCCATAATCCGTTCGTATCCTCCGGGGCACTGTCAAACGCGTTTGAAGACATTCTCGTTGAAGAAGTTGAGGCGATGGGACATTCCCAAGGTATTGTGTTGCCTTGATCGAATCCAGCCTATCGTTGATTCGTTTAATTGGGCAGAACAAGCAAGACAATGGGCAAACAAAACGATCGGTTCACTAACCGATACCGTTGACAACATCACGAAGACTGTTCGATACGCCTTCAAGTCTGTGGCACAGGTTATCGTGCCACAGGCGTACGGTCTCGACATAGATGGGCTCACCACCACTGCCGCCGACGTTTGCGAGCACCAGAGGCAGCAAGTGCCAGAGTTGCTCGCAGACCTGAGATATCTTCACGAAAACGTCAAGGTATGGCAAAGCATTAAGATGATGCACCCTAAGCTGACCTTGGTTACAGGACGAACACGGAAAGACTTACACCGCTTTCTACAACCACCCGGCTATTCACCGGGTGATACTTCTCGCAGTTGGTCGCTCCGATGTTCTGAAAGAACATGTGAGCGAATGCAATCTAGACGGTATGTACGCACTCGCCGGGACTGCAATTCACTCGGCCCTCCTTGAACTCAAAGATGGCAACTGGCGAGCGTTGCTATTCGGAAAGGACATGGAGTCCGTCTATAATACTATAGAGAACACGATCGTAGCATTCAGAAAGTTTCAGCGTAATAATGACTGGCTGAACGCCGTCCAAGAGAACTTACGTCTGCTGTTTGGAGTGTACTAGTTACGTAGTAGCGCTATCTGAATCGATATGGGATCTGCTCAGCAAGACTCACCATGCAGGAGGGTGATCGATGCTCTTGCGCACCTTGTATGTCTCTCCATCGACCTCACAACACATTAATCGCGGTCCCAAGGAAACAGTTACCTCTTCAAGAACGGAAGGGCTGTACGGTAGTAAGTATGAACTAGAGTACTTAGGTTGCTGAGAAGGTCGTAACGAAAAAAGGCTTACGCACCTTCTTGTGGATGGTTGGCGAAATGGAGTGGCACGGACGTTGTAGTTATCTGTACCATCCTGAGTGCGGGTAGGAGGCGAGAAGACCATCAGCTGCAGCGAGGAAGAGATAAAAGACACTTAAATGGGTCATCAAACCCACTGTCGCACGAACTCTACTTGGGAGTACTTACACTGGTGAGACTGTAGGAGGTAATGTCCGCGGCTTGATGTGGGAGCGATGAGCGCGGCGGGATCGTCCGCGGTCTTGCAACGTGGCGGAGCGCGACGAGGGAGCCACGGAGGGAGCGAAGGGCAGCGAAAAGAGACGCTTCAAAGGGTCTTCAACCCCATTGTCGCACGAACTCGGTGTGAGATGGCGACGGGGCGACCCAATGGACGCAGAGTCCAAAAGCGCTCACTACGCCGACACAAAGTCAGACACAGTGAAAAGCCGAGCAGCACAAAGCCAACTCGAGGTGAGGCACCGGGGCTTGAGAAGCGGGGCGAAGACAGTGCTTGAGATGAAGTCGTCTTGGGGCAAGTATACGTGATGACTCGGACGCCCTGGGCAGTGGGCAGCGTGAAGGCGAAAGGTTGTAGGTATCCGCGAGTCTGACTCCGAGTCGTCGGGTCGCGCCGCGGGGATTTGCATCACGTGCCTCAAGAAGGTCGTCAAATTTTGGGCAGATTCGTCTTTTCGCGAGCCGGGAGCCGAGCCGGAAGCTTCCGGGAACCCGCAGGGCCATCCAAGGGGTTGTCGCAGTGGGGTACTACCACGGGCTCACCAACACTCACCCACCACTCCACTCGGGTCTATTCGAGCTCGAACGCTCGGGTGTCGGCCTCCCCGCGTCTTTTCAGGCTCTGACACCTGCCTGTCGGCCTCAAGTTTTCGAGCACGAACGCTCGTTGCCCTTGCCGCCCCCATTCAAGCACGGACGCTCGCGCGTTGCCCTCACTGCGTCGCTCGCTGGACGCGTCATTTCGAGCTCGGGTGCTCTATGCTCGCCCGTCGCCATTGTCGAGCCTAGACGCTCCCCTGTCGCTCCCACCATGTCTGTTCGAGTCAGGCGCCTGCCCATTGCCCTCACTGCGTCTTCTTTGGCGCGGACGCTCGCAGGTTGCCATTACCCTGTCTTTTCGGGCGCAAACGTTCGCCTGTGGCCATCATCGCCCCTTGTCGGGCTCCTTTTCGGGATCAGATACTTGCCTGCCGCGTCTTTTTCGAGCGCGGACGCTCCCCCGTCGAGTCTTTTCGGGCTTGGATGATCACAGGTCGCCCCCCACACCGTCTTTTCGAGCGCGGGCGCTCCCCCACGAACCTCAGCACCCCTTTTCGAGCTCGGTCGCTCGCCCATCCCTCCCACTACATCTATTTCAGTGCGAGCTCTCTCCTGTCGCCTCAATTCGAGCCCGAATATTCGTCCGTCGACCTGCCGCACCTGCTCGAGCGCGAGCACTTGCTTGTTGGCCCACAGCGTTCGTTTCATCCTTACTTATGCTCCTGTATTGTACATAGTTTGCCCTATCAATTTCCAGCACGCACGACGCTTGAAAACGGCCGTTCGCGTGCGCGGCTTGCGCCCCAGACGATTTTCGACCTTAGCGAAAATCCCCTCCCCTTGGCATCAGGTGACCGGGAGGTCGTGTTGGTCGCACGGCCGGCACTGGCCGTGCTGAGTTCGAAGATAGGTCGCTTGGTCCTGATTGGTCGACCAATCGACCCTTGGAATGACGATTCTACCAAATTTTGGGACCGGAATACGGAGCACGCTTTTGCATGTCGCGTTTCACGCTCACGCCTCATTACGCCGGCCACGGACCTCAACGACGTTCATCAGTAATTACTCAGACTAGTACTAATATAGGTACTTTCTTCCTGCTTTTCGTGCTTTCCGTCTTCCCACGATTTATGGGTGCAAACCTTGTCAAGCAAGGTGACTTTTTTCCACGCATGGTCACACCCTCACTTCAAGCGCAAGACGATCACCTCAAGTGCAAGACGCCCCGCTTCTCAAGTCCCCCTGCCCCGGTGCCTCCCCTCGAGTTGGCTTTGTGCCGCTCGGCTTTTCACTGCGTCTGACTTTGTGTCGGTGTAGTGAGCGCTTTTGGACTCTGTGTCCATTGGATCGCCCCGTCGCCATCTCACACCGAGTTCGTGCGACAGTGGGGTTGAAGATCATTTGAAGCGTTTCTCTCACCTCCCCTCGCCCCAAAAACACTCTCATCGCGCCCCATCACGTTCCAAGACCGCGGATGCCCTCATGCCCAACGCCACTCGGTGAAGATCTTTCGCCCACCAGTTCGTCCCTCGTTCGCCTTCGATCTCCCTCAGTTGCTCAGTCCTCCCTCGTTCCCCTCGCTTCACTTCGATCACCCTCATTTAGTTCTCTCTCGCTCCCCTCCCTCCATTGCGATCACCCTCAGCCAAGATGCACCCGGACTCGTCTGCCCAGGCGCCCCGGACGCCCAATTACGATCGTATGTGCAGCTGCTTCACTTTCAGAGTATAAAGCTCACACGTCCCCCAGTTCCTTCCTTTACTTTTCTAGATGCGAAATCCTTCGTGTCAGGCCACGAAGGCTCTACCGTCTATACATCACCGAACATGACATTTGTCCCCGAACCTCATAATGGCATCGAAGAGCTAATCGTCCGGGCCGATGGACGATTTGGATCTGCGGACTGCTTCCAGTGGCCGCAGCTATACGACCATTCCTTTCGATATGCTGTCTGTATTCGTCGCTCTGAGCATCACCCTGCACCCGATCCTCTTTCCTGGGCATGGTATCGTCCGACCCTCAACGACTTCGAGCCCCTCCCCTGCGCAGCTTTTCTGGTCGGTAAACTCAAGCAGGAAAAGACGTTGGGTCTTGCTTCGTTGCATCCCATTGCGGCCGCTCGCCATAAGGAATGGCGGCTAACTCGAGGCGACAAGCAAGACATTGGCAGCAAGATGTTGATGTCACTGCAACATGACGTCGCCATCCTTCTGAACCATCCTTTGACTTTTCGTGATATCGTGGTCTTCGTGGGTCAGGCTCAACAATACTTTCTCGATCTCATGGCTTTTCTCGACTATGTCGTGCATGTTCAGCCTCGTATCGACTACCCGCCCGCCACTTCAACGCCCGTCCACTTGGAATGGATGGGCTGTTTCACCACTGACTCGAAAGTGTGTGCTGAACTGTTCCAAGCGGGCGTGCCAGTTTGGCTCATTCGCAACAAGTCCAGTGTCACCGACCAGACCATCGTCAAGAAGCGCGTCTCATATACTTTCCCGGACCAAATTATTCGCAGCATGTACTCTGAATCTGGCAGTAAATTAGCCCGCCCTTTCCCATGCCTCGTTCGTGGCGCTGGCGGCTTTGAGCGCCATTTTCATACACGGCGGCACTATGTATCCACAACAAATTCATCTCTAGAGGCCTTCCAAGTGTCGTCTGTGCAAGTTCCGTCGAAGGTGGGCAAAGATGACTCAAGAGCGAAAGCAAGGCGAGCGCAGCATAAGGAGCAGGTTCGACCACTGTCCAGTAAGTGTGGTGTTTCGTGTAGCACAGACGTCATAAACTGAGTTTCGGTGAAGCTCATCGTCCCACTGGAGGTCGGGACAAATGGGTGGAATTGTGGGAGCCCGAGATGCCACTACCCTTTCTCGTTTGGGAGAACGCGATGCAGCGGGTGGATAAGGATCCCTCGAGAGTGAGGAAGAACGTCGTCAATCCAGGTTATCGTGTCCCAGAGCCGGCACTCTTCTTGTCGGGTCAGACCCCTGAACGTCGCCAGCTCTTCATGACGAATTGGCTCGCCATTCGACCACTCTGGTATAGTCGCCTCGACCATGATCCCCCGAGCCGTTTTCCGTCACCTCAGCTGTGGAGGGATATTCTCCATTGCATCCCTTCCAAGGAAGAGCTCGAGGCTGCTCCGTCTAGTGGCCTTGGCAAGAAAACCGCGAAAGGACGCAAGTTGATCGCCCTCGAGATTCTCGGGGAAGATGCGGCATGCATGACACAAGGATCTTCGTTTGCCCCCAAGGAGGACGTAGAGTGGCGAAAGAAATACATTTCGATTGCCTCGTTGTCCAACCCACCTGCCCGCCTCATCCGCGCCATCTTGTGGGAGATCTTCGAGATCGGCTGGCGTTATGAGCTATGTGCCCTCGACCAGGCAATCAACCCTCAACTCTGGGCCCACCATCGCCTGGAACGTGTTGCTCTCTTCCAAGCCATTTGCCCCGGGAGTGCCGGTCTGGTTTTGTGGTCCGAGGAATTGCCCCATCGTGCAGGTGACCTTGAGTTCACAGACTCATGGCCGGACAATCAGCTCGTTTTTTCCAGCTTTTGTTTCCTGCTCTCCAGTTGGCCGGACGCTCACCCGTCGTTTCCATGCCTGCCCCACCTCGATCCGGTATCCCGGAAGGCGCAAGCATATGAGATCATGACACGCGCATGTTTCTTCTATGTACAGACTTTTTTTGATCATTTTGGACGTCCCCCTCTCCTGCCCCACCGATATCCCCTCGAGTACTGCCACGAATGATGTTTCCTTTTGTTTTTCACGAAGCAATTTGGCTCCTGTCCTGTCCATCCCTCCGTAACGCTTCAATGATACGTATTTTGTTGCATGACGTGTTCGAGTCGCTCCACGTGATGGCACACTGGCGTTGTCCTACCCTCTTTTTACATCATAGCTTAGTCAGGACATCCTGCTGACGACACTCCGTAGGTTCCAACGAAGCAGGACCTGTAGCAATCACGAGGGCTATTACATCCTCAATTATTAATTACACGGTGTTGCATAGTAAGTCAGGCCTTGCGTTTACTTCGTTTTGATGGTTCTCAATCGCTTAAACCTGTGTTGGAACCCTCTTAAATCCCTCGTTTCCATTGGTGCAACGGCAAAATTCGTCCCTCGTGAACGCGCCGCTGAGAGCGGGTGGTCTGCTCCTCGAATGTGTCGTCTTTTCTTTCTAGTCTTCGTCACCTCCATACTGCTAATGTCGTCTGTCTTCAAGTGCCACCCTGCATGTCCTCGTACTTTCCAGTCCAGGAGGGGTTTATCGCAGCATCGTTCCACATGCGGTATCTATGCCACAGCGGAAGTGGAGTGGTTAGCGCGAGTGTCGGCGACCTTTCGCCTGACGGAAGAGCCCCGGAACAAGCGGATAAGACAGGAAACCGGTGTCCCTCAGGTGCGTCCACAGTTTCGAATGGGACACGGTACTAACTTCAATCCCTGACTCCAATCTTTGGACCAGCCTATACGAGACAATAGTTCATCCACTGGCCCTAACGACTCCGTCCTGGCCACCCCAAGTACCATCATCGCAGAGGCTATCCAGGCGGTCTCGAGTACCATCGCTCCAGACACTATCCGGGCCTCCTCGAGCATCATCGCCCCAGATATGCACTACGTTCCGCCACCCATATCAGACTCCTCTCATGACCTCACCAGCTCCCAGTCTGAGCCACCCCTTCCGCCACGCAATCGATGCCTTCCAGTCAGGTTCCGGGACCCACTCCCCGAGCCCCTGTTACCCGCAGTAGACCCTCCGAGTCTCCTTGGTCAATCATCCGGTTCTGTTGTGCCACGTGTCATCCTGCACGTCTTCGACTCGTTTCGGACACAGTTCAACAAGTTCGGAGTCGCGCGAGCCTACCATCATCGTCCATCGCACGATCCGGAGTCATTCCTCACTGTGGAGGAGCTCTCTCGAACCGAGGTGGACAATCCAACCATTGTTGCTCCGATCGAGCATGACCATTCCCCGCCGTGGCCTTGGTCAAATATGTCGATTTGGCGACTGATGAAGTGGAAGGAGAGCGGCAGTACCCAGAAATCCAATTCAGAAGTAAATCGACTAGTCCACGATGTTCTCCAGGCCCCAGACTTCAGCGAGTTTGTAGTGCCCTGTTACTCTGGAGAAGCGTTATGGCGTGCTGTGCCTGCAGTGGCTAAAAAGTCCGGCGCCCCTGCGCAGGGATCAGCCGGGACCCCACGAAACCACCTCGCTTGGCTCCTGGAACATTCGAGAATCACGTACTGGCTACGCGATCAAGCATTATAAGAACCGGTGAGCGCTCCTCTTTCCTTTCCCTCATCCCTCTCCCCATGTCGCTCATCCGTATGTGTTCCCATAGTGTGGCCCGTGAACATACCTTGTTGCGGTCAGTGGTTGTTACCTCTCGTCGTCACGTTAAGCTCAGCGCCTCTGCCTCCTTGTCTTGCCCGTCCCCTAGTGTTGTCAACTTGCTGCAGTGCGGCCTGTGAATACACTTTCACTTAATGCCGCTCAAGTTCACCTTGCGCCGTCATGTCCACTGATCTAGGGTATGTTTTACTTTCTACGTACGAACAGATTATGTGACTGACTACTAATGGTCTGGTTGTCAGTTCCCTCCGAGTGCGCCGGCAAGTGAACTGTAGCCGGAGGTGTAGACCGGCGGTGCTGTGGTATGCTGTCCATTGTGAGAGTGGTGTGTGTGGTACATGGTAGAAAATGATTGATAGTCGGTGATGCTGACTCCTGGTGTTAGGGCGTTCGTGAGGGTACTATACGCTGAAAGTGGGAGTGTATTAGGCTGGATGGGGACTAATGGTAAGGTAGGGGTGGGTGTATGTTCAAATGAGGGTAAGTGGCTTATGGTAGCGCTGTCTTGTGAACAAGAGCCAATGGGCTGATCGACTGGTTCATAGATTTCTTCATTATTATACTCGTCTTCGTGAATAGTTGGCAATGGTTGTTTCTTCTCATACTGTCGGCGTTGGGCTTGTACTGCGTGAAGGTGAGTTCATTGTTAGCCCAAAGTATAACCAAGGTACAAACTTAAGCGTGAAACAGAGCGCGACGTGCGATGTACGTGTGTTGATCTTTGATCTCGCAGCTGGATTCCATACGCTGACTGGATCTCGATACTGGAATTGATCCGTTCATCGTAGTCCTGCCCGTGCATTACACCGCCAAGCAGGGTGAGATTGATTCCATCCCGATTGATGTTTCTGTGTGCCTGCTCATTGCCATTTGTCGTTGTGGGACAAGCCTTCCAGAACTCGGCAGGCATAAGGCTTCGAGGGAAGTAGAGGGCTGGGATGGCAAATCCGCTATCTTCCTTGTCCTTCAACCAGTCTGCGCATATGTTAGATATTAATTGATTGAATTTTATAATATGTACCTTTTGCTTTCTTGCCACCATTTTTAATTATTCGAAGGGTATTATTAAAGTCAGGATGGGCTTCAAATGACGATATGCTAAGCATTGCATTAAAAATATTGGGCAGAACAATTGTGCGGAGTTTTTGCACGTTGCGTCGAAAATGGAAAATGCAAAGACGGTACATTTGACGAAGATGGTCATATGGGTCTAGATCACAAAGGCGACGATGAGGTTGATATTGGCAAGGCGTCATGTTGCTGCGACACAGCGACACACAAAACATCCCAAGTCCTAGAAATTCATATTAGCATGCTGTAAAATTTTAAGTCCTATACATACCAAGTGCTTGACCCCGATGACCATCAGCTACAATGGATTGGATACCATATCCATCAATGTAATGGAATGCAAGACGATGTCCAGTATCCTTCTCCGCGATCTCGAAAATACGTGAAAACAGTATAGAATGCGCTTCACTAGATTCAGATGTCGTGAATGCACGGGCAACGACAATAGCTATTCAAATGAAGCTCGTGAGACAGGTTTCGATCTCGAACTCCTCCCATTTACCGCTAACACGCTTGAATGACATATCGATCGACAAGCGCTTGGCACGTATCAGCCGAAATGACATGTTAACCGACATGCAAACAATTAGCCGAAAATCACCACTTTTCAATTTGTGGGTTTCTGCACAGCGTACATAACAGCGGGAGTCGCCAGCAGTACTGCTAGCAATATGTCGAATTGCTGTTAAATTCGTGTTTAAAATCCCTGAAAAAAATAATCCATAATTAAACTTACCATCAAAATCTGTTCCATAAGGGAACTTTGCAAGACGAGAATTATGGATAAAACGTCGCAGATGATCCAGGTTCCCATATGACGGATGGAGGTCCGAGAGGCTCAGAGATCTGTCAGAGTCCCAGCCAAGTATATTCCGCAACCCATGCATGAATCCCGTATCGAGGACGACCCGGCGAGGCATTGCATCAGCAAGGCGCCAGCCCATATCGGATAAAAGTCGCTTTAGCTCGGCTGCTAGCGGTGGGGGTGTGTTGACAGGAGCTGGCGGTGTGTGAGAATGTGGGTTTCGACAGACAATAGCAATCCGTGGACACGCTTTGCGATCTTTAGGTTCATAGATATAAAACCTTGTCGGACATCGCACGACCCATGGTAGTAGAGATCCTCGAGCGAGTGTGCCATCTGGGAAACGATGCCAATATGCTGCAGAACAGTCAGTAGGAATTACAAACAGAACAGAGTGAACATACGACATGTCTGTGTTTGCGCTGATGGTGAAGCGGTAAATGTGCACGGAGCCAGTGGGCCATATCCTTCTTGCCTGGCGGCAATCTCATGCTTTGAAATCCTTGGTAGATCGTTGACAAGGAGCGCCGAAAGGTAATCAACATCATACTCTTGAAGGTTGCGCATGATGAGGTGTGCACAATCGGTGCGCGTGCGGTATTCACAACTATGATACAGTTACCATTATCAGTTAGTAGGGATCCGTAAAAATAACACAAATACTTACACAATAAAATAACGGTTGTAAATGTCGCGGCGCACCAATAGCCTACCTTGACATCAGTCCTCGCTGTCATCCGCTTTTTTTCGCCTGCTTTGACGGCAGCGCTTGACCAGGACAGAGGCACCAGGTGGATTCAGCGGATTCAGCTCGTCCACCTCAATCTCGGCTTCTGAGTCGGACTCATCTACCCCAGTTCCTACTTTTGCATATTCGGGACTGGTTATAAACGAGCAGCCATGCTCACTCAGAGAGCAGAAGAGAGCGAGCGTTTTCATGAAGATTTCAGCTTTGGCTATGCCGAGGAATGGCGGAGAGGTAAGAACAGCACGGGCGTGCTTGCGGCTGGTGTACCAATGCGAGGAATCCACTGCGGCGATGTCTGGACTATGGGCAGAGCAGACCTTGAGACCGCGGCCTAGCATCAAGCATGTCAGCGACCAGCACAGCAGATGGTAAGAAAAAAATATACAGGACGTCATGAGCCGGTCACATTTGACCAGGTTGCCATCACTATCCCACAAAAGGCTGCAATAGATGTTCTTCAGCCCGCCATGAGTGTCGCCCAAGGAGTACTGGAAGCTCGACTTGGGGTGCTCGAAGCAGTTGGGATCGATAGAAAAGACATGCGCCACAGCTTGGGAGGATGTGGCGCCCGTTTCAGGATATTTGACGATCACGTTCGGTTTGTGGACGACAATCTGATCTGCCGTCAGCTTGGGATTGATCTTATGAAGGCGTTGGTCGATTTCGGCCTGCGAGAAGGGGCGGGACGGTGGTGGGAGATAGCGTGATGCAATAACTGCAGGAGATGGGCCAAAAGAAGGACAGATGGAAGGAGTGGATGAACGAGAGGATTGCCGCGAGGACGAACGAGAGGATGGGGTGATCGATTCGAGATCAGCCGCCGTGAGCCCAACTCCCTCAAGGAGCTCCTGTGCCCGTTCCAAGACGGAGAACTGGCGCTGGGTGAGGTCCATGAGGACGAGTGGCCTGAAAATAAAGGACATTGGCCATACCTTTTATACTGGGTGCTACGAGTCGACGTTGAGCGCGTCGTGTCGTTGATGGCACAGCTCGCCTAGTGTTGCCGCGGCTCGGCTCGGCTCGGCTTCGGCTCGGCTACTACCGGCTTATTGCTCGACTTGGCTCTCATTGACTCGGCTCTTGCCATTTTCGGCTCAACTCGGTTTGGCTAGTGGCCTCAGCCGGCTAGAGTCGGTATTCCAGCCCTCCCGCCGCTCGACGACAATTGTGCCATGTCGACGCTCTCCTATGGCCTCTGCTGTGCCCCATTCGAGCTCCAGCGCTCTCTCGTCGTCTATTTGAGTGCAATCGCTCCCCCCGTGACTGAATCTGAGCGACTGCGCTTAGGTAACCCAAAGGACCTGGTCGTAGCCCTCGCTATGTCCTCAGCTTACCCTCCCTCTCCCTCGTCTCGAGATGAC
>JBBPMC010001076.1:0-13547 GCA_038090115.1 Strobilomyces echinocephalus
AAGATCATGGACGAAACCGAGCGACGAGATGATGAGGGCAGCAGCGCGAGGTAACTGAGAGCCCCGATCTGGAGTAGGATCGTTCCTTGGCGAGATCAACCAACGCGCGAGTTGGACGACGAGAGGGACTTACTCGAGGACAAAGAAGGGGTTGAGGGCGAGGACGACCGGGTCGCTGTGAGACAAGTAGCTTTCGTACCTAGATCGTAGAGGGTTCGTTTAGCAGCGAAGGTAGCGATCGAGACCGCTCACCAAAAGTCCTCGATGTAGCTGTGACAGAAAGGTGAACGAGCGTCACGGATCGACCTGCGACACGCACCTCGCTCGTCCTGCGGCCCATTGCTTGAGACGCTCGTGCAGCGTGGGACCGTCCCCTTGAAGGAAGCTCTGCACGGCGCGGGTGGTGGCAGCGTGTTCCTCGTCGTCCTGCAGGCCACGCAGAGCGGTCAGATAGCGCCTGCAGGTGTCCTCGAGGGGTGGAATTGGCAGCTTCGGGAGGGCGTCCTGGTTGGCGAAGGTGGCCCCCGGGGTCGGGACGCGTGGATGGAACTTGGTCGAGGTCATGAGGAGAACTTGCCTTATCCCCGCTAGCTTATGTACATGCCAGTTTGACGCCCGTCCAGTGTCCACGATGGTCGACGGCTGGCACGACGGCGAACGGGCCATCCAGCGCAAGCTCGGCTACGACGGCGCCGTGTCGCAGGCATGGACGTGGATCGAACCCGAGATGCCCGAAGAACACCAGACCTTTTACACGACCCGGCTCCCGTTCATCCCCGTCACCACCCTCGACGACCTCGGCCGTCCCTGGTCGTCCATCCTCGCCGGCGCGGACGGCAAACCCGGCTTCGTGACGAGCCGACACCCCAGCGAGCTCACGTTCGACGCCCACGTCTGGGACGGCGACCCCTTTGCCCGCAACGTCGCAGCGTCTGCGCTCATCGCGGGCATCGGCGTCGAGTTTTCGACGCGGAGACGAAACAAGTTCGCGGGGTACGTCGAGGCAGTTGACAGCGACGGGTCCGCGTTTCGCGTGCGGTCGGTCGTCAACGAGGCCCTCGGGTGCGTCCCACTGCAGCCCACCTGGCCGCGTTCCAACTCATCTACGATGCAGAAATTGTCCAAAGTACATCAACGTACGGGACCTCGTCGCCACCTCGGACACGCATCCGCGCGTCGTACATCGACGCCTCGACCTACTCCCTCAAGACCGATTGCCAGACGACGTCGTGTCGTTCATACACGGGTCAGACACGCTTTTCCTCGGGACCTACCACGACGCCGGCGAACCCTTTCGATCCCACGTAGGCATGAATCAGCGCGGTGGAAGACCTGGCTTTGCCCGCGTACGGCCCAGCGACGGCCGGACCCTCGTGATTCCAGACTACTCTGGTACGTTCACCACCTCTCCGCCCTAGACCGCACCTCACCATCGTACAAAGGGAATCGGTTGTTGTCCTCCCTCGGAAACATCGAGGCCACCCCGTTGGCCGGCGTCACCTTTGTCTCGTTCGTCACCGGCGCCGTCCTCTATCTCACGGGAGACGCCCACAACCTCGTCGGTCCCGCCGCCCAGCGCCTCATGCCTCGCACCAACGCCCTGACGACCGTTCGCGTCTCAGGCTACGTCTTTGTCGAAGACGCCCTTCCCGTCCGACAGAAATCAGGAACCCACGTCCAGCGCAGTCCCTACTCCCCGCCCGTCCGACTCCTCGCCGAAGAAAACACGTCGACGTACTTCGTCGACGACCCAAAAAGGACCCCCGTGGTCACCCTCACGCGCGTCGAGCTCCATTCGAGCGACGTAGCGACCTTCACGTTCGCGTCGTCGACGCCCGTCGACGTCGTCCCCGGACAAGCGGCCATCTTCGACTTCAAGTCGTTCGTCGGCGCGCCGTCCTATCAACACATGGCCCCTCAGAGCCCCACGAGCGTCAACGACGACCGTCTGCGCACCTGGACGGTCTCCGGATCCAGTCAGTGGACCGACGGGGACGACGCCGGCTCGCCCACCTCGCTGGCGCTCACGATCCGACACAAGCCCGGCGGGGCGGTGACCACCGCCCTCTTCGCGATGGTCCGACAGATGGCACAGATCCGGCCAGACCTCCTCTCTGACGCGCGCCCCCTCCAGCTCAACGTCCCCCTCGTCGGCGTCGTGGGCGACTTCACGCTCCCGCGCTCCGAATTGACGGCGACCAGAAAGAAGTGGCTGTGGGTCGCAGGCGGGATCGGGGTGACCCCTTTCCTCGCGATGCTCGCTGGCTGGAGGGACGACGAGCCCGCGGACGTCGTCCTCGTGCTGTCCACGCGCGAGCCGGACGTGCTGCTTCCGCTCGTCGTGCGCGCGTTGGATCGAGGTCCCGATGCACGCGGGAAGCTCTCGGTTCACGTCTTTTCTCGATCGTCTGCTCCGTCGTCGGAGCCGGTGGCGACAGGCCGGACGGCGCTCGCCGTCGAGGTGACGCATCACGAGGGTCGACTGAGCAAGGAAACGCTGGAGGCGTTGAACGTGGAAGACCTGCGAGAGAGGCAGGCCTATGTGTGCGGGCCAGAGGGCTTCGAACAGGCTGTCCTTGGCGCGTTGAAAGACATGGGGGTGGATTCGTGTAACATTAGGAGGGAGGCGTTCGCCTATTAACGACATCAAGTAGTGTATGAATACAGTGACACAAAAAATTCGAACTTGTTTCGACAAAAGAACTGCTACAACCATTTTTACTCAGACACGAAGAAACACCTTCCGAGTCCATACTGCAGTAATACAACCAGCCTCCGAGGATTGTCACCATTGACCGGGGCTCTGACAGAAATCTGTTCCTTCCCTCAAGGAACGGGGTGATCAGAGCCCTGACAGAGATCAGTACATTTGCTCGAGAAACAGAGTCAATTGCACTCACAGAGTCGAGCCATTGTTGTACCTTCATAGCACTACTTTTCTGATCCCGTATTTGAGCCTCCTTCCTCTGCCTCTCCCATCGCGCAGCCACCTCTTCGGGGGGAATGCCCTGCAGCACCAGCGGCAGGAGAAGCATATAGTCCATCATTCTCAGTAACCCCTTTGATCTAGTCTCGATTTTTCTTACACCTTCTTCGCGCGGATTGAGATTGCCAGAGCCAGAGCCACCGCCAGGTGTGTAATCGGTATCGTCACCGGGGTTGGCAGGGGGGGATTTTTCCTTCGCCAGGACTGGATCGAATGTGCTTTCAAAGCGTTCCTCCAACACGGTGTTCAGCTGGTCGGATTTCCAGCGCTCCGCGACAGCAGCCCCGTACATGAAGTCAAGCAGGATGCTTGGCGGGGGGGGTAGATTGCCACGGGACCAATCAGCTAGAACATCACATGTTAAAGGTATAAATACATTGACTTCCTGGGGTAGTTCGATATGCTGCATTGTCGTCCGCTTATCTGGAATGGGACCGTCCACCGCCGCCCGAGGTACGTCGGCGGGTAGCATCGCAAAGTTTGGAGTCTGAAAACGGCGCACGTTAGACGAGTGAGGAAACACTATGCATCCCATTGTTTGACGTACCCTGAGGAACCCAACGATCGCGGCGTCAAACCTTCCATGTATGTTCCTTGCGAGAACCATTCCGTTTTCAATGGAGTTGATGCCATGTTGAAGTGCAGGTCGTGGTTCATCGTATAAGCTGGAGCGGTCCTCAATAATATGATGAATGTACTGAGAAGGTAAGTGTCGCCGAAGGCCAGCAAAGATCAAATAACCATACATTGTCGCCTTTGCCCCTAGGTATTATATGTGCCACTTGGCAGCCTCGCCGATCCTCCCTCGAGATAACGCAGCTCCTATCGCGTCTGTAAATTTCTTCGCGAAAGTTCTCACGTCGATCAGTAACGTCGCTTGATGTGACACGATTATCGATTACTGTGAGGTCGACGAAACGGTACTCGCCTATCATTGTTAGAAGATATCAGTAGAGCGGGAAATGCAAACTTACTGTCAGGGTTATACCAATATTGTTCTGCGAGGGAGTCGAAGGTGACGTTCTCATAGTCGGCGGTTACACCTCCTTGAGTAGTGGAGAGATGACCCTTGGCGCCACACACGGCAAACGTAGCGAAACGGAGCCACTTGAGGGGGCGAATGGCGAGTCTTCGTATGTCTTCGCTCGGGATGGTGAAGGCGTGGATACTTTCTGTGGTACCTTGGACGGGCAGGTGGATCTTGACCTGGCTAGCCATCAGGATCACGGTAGTAAGAGGTTGCGAGTGGTGGTCACGCTGTCACACGGTGTTTAATAGTCACATTCCTGTCTCAGACTCCACTACATGGATCTCAGTGCCATCGTCCTTGAATATTCTTCCATCAGAATCCAGGCAGGATCTTTTCTTTTGGGGGACTGCCGCTCAGATATCCATCCGTGCTCACAGCACGAAAAGTTCTCGTTAGATCAGCTTTTCACCTTCGACCATGACCGGTCAGATCTCGGATGCTCTGCTTGGCTTGGATGACTTGCGGTCGTGAATGGCATTCTGCGATCTCCGTGGCATGAACATCAACTTGAATATCAAGTGGGACATAACCCTCACCGACAGCGACCTGCTTGCGCTGGCATTGGCATGGCTCCACTTGAATACGCTGACAATGTGTTCGATTTTGGGTTAGTACACCTCAGGCAGAATCACGCCAAACGGGCTACTCTAGCTTTTGCAAACATGCACGTCTCGCTCAGCAACATCGGCCTCGCCATCGACACGGACAGCATGTCCTCGACTCGGACATCAAAGAGGATTGCTATGGTACTTTTCCACCATGGCGTCTAGTTTTCCCTCCATCCTTCAAGTCGGGATGTTTGGCGGTTCGAGTTCGCGGATCATCGGGAAGACTACAAGGAAGGCGTCAGTACCCAGCGCAGGCCAAAAACGACACAGCTACACTACCACGGACAAGCAGATGTCACGTCGGGTTCGGAAGCAGTTCTGGGCAGTTCTGTCAACGAGCTCGCGTCACTTGCGCGTCAGGGGGAAGTCGCAGACGTTGAGAACGCGCACGCGTTGACAGTTCCCCTTACGAGGAATTCAAAAATCGTCCTACCCCGGCCATCCAGGGACATCACCTACTCGACGCTCGGGCAACTTTTGACGATCTCGTACCCGCAGGAGGGGAGCGTGACGCGCCGCAGAGGCCAGTCCTTTACCGTTGAGGCATTCTTGATGGCAGGGGTCATTCACGAGTTCACGAAGATCACTGCACGAGAAGGTGGTCAGGCAACACGTCCGAGAAGAACTTGGGGCATGATATGGTCAGTCCTCCAATATCGGTCTTCGTGGAACTGAAGCTTGCCTTTTTTTTCCCGAGCCTGGCAACGTGCAGCCCTGGATTACTTTTCAGTACTGCGCACGTCTCCCGGCGTGGTACGCGACGAGCCTACGCTGTCGTTATAATCGGCCCAGAATGTCCTGCAATCAGGTTCTTGCTAGCTGATCTCCCATCGGCCAATCACGATGTCGGCGGGACCCTATCGCCTGTGTCATGTCAGTTCCCAAACGTCCTCTCGAGCAAACCACTCACCCTATCATATTTCGCAGGCTCGTGCCAGGTAGACGAGGAACTCCGTGGATCTGGAGTTGGGGTAGCCTGACACGGGGCCAACCGGTGCTTCCAGTCCACGGGCAGATTCATCAGTCGAGCTGCGTGCCCGCGCCGTCCGGCGACGTTCCTGTTATGTGACCGTTCGAATCCACGACGTCAGTTTTTCATTAGCGGTGAAAATACAGTCATTGATGTACCTCGTATCAATACACGTTCGATCGATCAACCATACCACGTGTCGCTATGACTGCGAGCAACGTTGAAGTTACCGCAGGCGACACTTCCCCAGTTAACACAATTGCAAGTCGCCGCCCTAGAGAACGTCTCCTTTCCCTACTTGCTTCGACAAAAGAACTGTTACAGCCAATTTTTACTCAGACACGAAGAAACACCTTCCATACTGCAGTGATACCACCAGCCTCCGAGTCTTGTCACCGTTGACCGGGGCTCTGACAGAAATCAGTCCCTTCCCTCAAGGAACGGGGTGATCAGAGCCCTGACAGAGATCAGTACATTTGCTCGAGAAACAGAATTAATTGCACTCACAGAGTCGAGCCATCGTCGTACCTTCACAGCACTACATTTCTGATCGCGTCGTTCTGCCTCCTTCCTCTGTCTCTCCCGTCGCGCAGCCACCTCTTCGGGCGGAATGCCCTGCAGCACCATCGGCAGGAGAAGCAAATGATCCATGGATCTCAGTAAAGCCGGCGATGCAGTCTCGATTTCCTCTTCGCTCGAATCGCGATCGTCAGAGCCAGGGTCACCGGGGTAGGCAGGGGGACGATCTTCCTTGGCCAAGACCGGATCGAACACAGTTTCAAAGTATTCCTTCAACATGGGGAGTAGAGAGTCAGACTTCCAGCGCTTCGCGACAGCAGCCCCGTACATGAAATCGAGCAGGATGCTCGGCGGGGGTGGTAGTTCGTCACGGGACCAATCAGCTAGAACGTCATCTACAAGTATCCACACATTGATTCCCTGGGGTGGTTCGATATGCTGCAACGTCGTCCGCTTATCTGGGGTGGGACCTTCCACCGCCGCCTGAGGAACGTCGGCGGGTAGCATCGCAAAGTTTGGAGTCTGAAAACGGCGCGCGTTAGAAAACGAACGAGGAGACAACTATGCATCCCATCGTCTGACGTACCCTGAGGAATCCAATTTCAGCGGCGTCAAACTTTGCATGTATGTTCCTTGCGAGAACCATTCCGTTTTCAATGGAGTTGATGCCATGTTGAAGTACAGGTCGTGGTTCATCGTATAAGCTGGAGCGGTCCTCAATAATACGATAAATGTACTAAGGAGAAGGTGAGTATCGCCCAAGGCCAGCAAAGATCAAATAACCATACATTGTCGCCTTTCCTCTCAGGTATTATATGTGCCACATGGCAGAGTGCCGGATTCTCCCTCGAGAAAACGCAGCCCCCATCGCGCTTGTAAACTTCTGCGGGAAAGTTCGAATGTCGTGGAGTACGAAGTTTGCTTGACGTGGGACGACCGTGGATTACTGTGAAGTCGACGAAATGGTACTCGTCTATCGTTGTTAGAAGATATCAGTAGAGCACTGGCAGGAAACGCAAGCTTACCGTTGGGGTTATACCAATATTGTTCTGCGAGGGAGTCGAAGGTGACGTTCTCGTAGTCGGCGGTCACGCCTCCTTGAGTAGTGGAGAGATGACCCTTGGCGCCACACACGGCAAACGTGGCGAAACGAAGCCACTTGAGGGGGCGAATGGCGAGTCTTCGGATATCTTCGCTCGGGATGGTGAAGGCGTGGATCCAATTTGTAGTACCTTGGACGGGCAGGTGGATCTCGACCTGGGTGGCCATTAGGATCGCCGTACTAGAGTAACTTAGGGGTTGCGAGTGGTATGCCGGTGGTCACACTACTAGTCACAGTCAGCAGTGTATCGGCGCTCCTTGTTTTCGCGCGCCCACCTCGTCGCTCGTCCTCGCCCGTTTCAGCGCACCCACCCACCATTCCCTGCCTCCATTGACCATTCTGGGTCTGGAGCGCGTGCGCCTGACTGCCAGGCACATGCTCCTGCGAGGTTTCCCACCCGCCCTCGCAGCTCACACCCTACCCGGCCAGTCAGGCGCCGTCCCGGGCCGAAGAGCGCCGAAGCGCTCTTCCCCGCCCTCTCTCGTCCACCCACTCCGTCCTTCCCCCCTCTCTGCTCCTGAGCAGCGAGCTGACAGAGCGTCGTGCAGGTATGTCGTTAGCAATCTCGGAGTCTACGACATCACTAACATCACTCAGACAAGTTTACCATCTGCGACTCGTCACATTCTGATGACTTGCCTGATCAGGCGCGATACATCGATGTCGAAGTTACTGTCGTCAATATGGTTGTCCCATCTGGTCAACACCACGGCCTTCTTGGCTTTCGACTCGTTCTTCTTCATGGTTTCGCTCGCCTATTTGATGTAGGGAGTCGCGTATTCGTCTTCCAAGTATTGCTACGGGACCTCTTCAGTACCCAGAGCAGGCCAAAAACGACACAGTTACGCTACCACGGACAAGCAGATGTGCGCCGGGTTCGGAAGCAGTTCTGGCAGTTCTGTCGACAAGCTCGTCGTTCGTATACATCATGTATACGAGCTGGCGTCACTTGCGCGTCAGGGGGAAGTCGCGGACGTTTAGCATGCCGCGTTCACTGTTCCCCTTGACGAGGGATTCAAAAATCGTCCAGCCCCCGCCATCCAGGGACATCACCTACCCGACGTCCGGGCAACTTTTGACGATCCCGTACGCGCAGGAGGGGAGCGTGATGCGCCGCACAGAGGCCAGTCCTTCACCGTTGAGGCATTCTTGATGGCAGGGGTCATTCGCGAGTTCACGAAGATCACTGCACGAGAAGGTGGTCAGGCAACACGCCCGGGAAGAAAGGGAACGGCACCTTGGATGGTAACGTAGTGAGACAGTCCGCGAACACCGGGACAATATCGGCGCAGCTGTAGCACGCCGTGAAAACCACGGACACCGTCCTGGACGGTGATCAGACGAGAAGAACTATAAAAACAGCCGGACGAACCTGAATCGAGGGCAACAGGTGTGGACACGCTTTCAAGATGCGCACGGCAGTCTCGGTCTTTTCGCCGATCACCCTGACGGACGAGTTACTGCGCAGAGTTCGATGCTCTGCTAGGTCATGCCTGGAAGTCTTTGACAACGCGTGGAGGATTGGCGTGCGGACAAGGGAGGTGGAACGAATCACCGGCGGTGTCAAGTAGCATCCAGTGTCAACGTGGGCCTCAATAAGGGTGGGGAGATAGGTCAGGATTTCGTGCAGGACGTCGTGCAGGATACGCTCGAAGCTAGGTCTCGATTCGAACGGACTTTGGCTTGAGTTAGGAGCACACTGCTCGAGGTTGTTTTTCTGCGTCTCGATTGCATCCAACTATTGCTAAGAGACATTAATCGAGGAGCAAGAGAGTCCATTTGAACTTGATGCGTTGTTATGGAATGACATGGCATGGCATGATGAGCGTTTGACTCACCATGCCACACTTATAGCAATTGCCACCTCAGCCAATGTATAGACTTCTAGCACAAAAAACATTCGTCTTCATCAGAGGTACAGAATGAAAAGCATGTGGGTACAAATGGTACAGAAAGCAGTCTGAAAGTTGACGAAATAGCGATAACTGCTTGATAGCAAAGTCGATAGACGCAGATGGCTGACAACGAACGGATTCAGCAGCGGCCATCTTCTATTTCCCATTGGCCGTACACGCCCCAAATCTTACAGCGGACGTAAGACATTCGGTCAACATTTATGTTTTCTCGGGATGTACATACCGATGTGAAGCATTCCTGGGCGGCCGGGAAGTGCATGTTATCGAAGCTAGCTGGAGTCGTGGCACAAAACTCTTTCCAGTTCCCACTTTCTGGAAGATTCATCAATTTCTGGGTGATGTACTATGCGTAATGTGGTCAGTCATCCAATATCGGTCTTCGTGGAACCGAGGCTCACCTTTTTGCCCGAGCCTGGCGACGTGCAGCCCTGCATTACTTTTCAGTACTGCGCACGTCGCTCGTAGTACACGACGAGCCTACCTTGTCGTTAAACTCGGCCCAGAATGTCCTGCAATCAGGTTCTTGCTCGTTGATCTCCCATCGGCCAATCACGACGCCGGGACCCTATCGTCGGCCTCATGTCAATTCCAAGACATCCTCTCGAGTAAGCCACGCACCCTGTCTTCGCAGCTCGTGGGTAGACGAAGAATCCCGTGGATCTCGAGCGGCGTTGCCTGACACGCGGCCAACCGGTGCCTCCAGTCCAAGGGCAAGTTCACCAGTCGCGCGGCGTACGACCTCGTAGCGTACGTGGTGCACCCGTGCCGCTCAACGTCGCCCCAAAACATGTGGCGCTTCTGCCGTTCTTCTTCCTCGAGACGGTCGCGCTCCACTAGCTCTCGCCGCCATCGTGCCCGCTCGAACTCCCTCCGCTCCCGCTCCAGCTCGAGCGTCTCCTCGACTTTGCGTGCGTGGCGCTCCTCCTCATGGACCCACTCTCGTTTTACGGCGTCTTGGCGTTCGCGTTCCTCGCGTTCGCGCTTCTCCACCTCGAGCGCGTGCTGTTTCGTCTCAAGGACCCACTCCTGTCTTGCGGCGTCTTGACGTTTGCGTTCCTCGTGCTCGCGCCTCTCCGTCTCGAGGACCCACTCCTGCCTCACGGCGTCTTGGCGTTTGCATTCCTCGTACTCGCGCTTCTCCACCTCGAGCGCGTGCTGCTGCATCTCGTGGACCCACTCCTGTCTCACGGCAGTCTGATGCTTGCGTTCCTCGCACTCCCGTCTCGCCACCTCGAGCGCATGCTGCTCGGTGGCGTTTTTCCACTCTTGCTCCTTCTTGACCTGTTCGTCGCTTTTCCGTTCCCATTCGCGATTCACTTCGTCGTGCTGGCGTTTCTCTGCTTCCCATCCTAGACGAATGGTCGCCCGCGTGGCCGAGTCCAGCGGACATGATGATAGATGCACGCCCGTCTCGATACTCGTCATTATGAAGACCGCCAGCGCGAGCGCGGAGAGGACCCAGACTACGAGTCGACCGGCCGGTGACCATGTCCTAGGACGTTTCGTTTGGTTCTCGATCAATGGATCAGTCTCGGGTGACGATCTAAAAGGTAGCACGATGCGCATCGCCAACGAACACCACGTGAGAGGCAGGTCAGCAAAACACGGCGAGCGGCGCACCCGTACACGACCACCTCACCACTGCCCCCTGCAGCCTCATCAGAATAAGGGTCGTTTCCGTCGTCGATGCTGTGGGACGTGAATCGCATCAGAAGGCGACAGAAGAAACTGCCAGAGGACCCACCCTGGGACCATGATCCAAGTAAAGATACTAACAGGGCAAGACCACTTCGGTCACTCAGATAATAGTGAAGGGATGGTTGTACCGCTTGCAATGTTGAACTGGCAAAACAAGCGTGGTGCGCAAGGTCAGAGTTGCTGTACAAGGTCGATTACATAAAAAAGGAAAATGTCGGGGCAAGTCGGCCCGTCGAATGTGCGACATAAGCAAAAGATCGACATGAAACCGGCGTCGTCGGTTCGAACTTCGTGCAGTGGGCATCGCGGCAAGGTCGGCATGTTGCGAAGGAAGTACCCAAGCCACTCAGTGGTTTGATTCGAACGATGGTGAGTCCATTATAAAGTTCATACGAATCATATCTAGTCGTGGATCATGGGGTGGCTAGCGACTTCATTTCGACACAAATCTCATACTGGCCCTAAACGGCACGCGCGGGGTCAAACAGAGGCTATATAAACGATGGCGATTATTCCGATTCCAGTGGTGGGAGTTACTCTTGCCAATAAATACCTTGGGTCATAGGTTGTCACCGTTTGAACCACAGGTAGCGATGGGTTGACCTGCGGAGGGACAAGCTGCAGGCGCGCGACGAGGAGCACGAGTTGCCACGGAAACGGAGTATGGTCGATCGTTCTGATTCGTCCTGGTGCCGTCTTGTTTTTTCTTGCCCTGGGCCACAGGGCGTCATCGATTGAACCACTGGTAGCGATGGGTTTATACTCACAGACGTGCCGTATTTCGTGTCGACTTCGGATAAACACATGCTTCGGCACCTCTACCTAACTGTTAGAAAACGATCCCCCGATGACGCCATATCGTTCATCCCCCGCGTCACGCGCATTTCTTTGGAAGTACCACGACACCGGCGAACCTGGCCAACGGTGTTAATCGCGTGAATCAGCGTGGCGGTTGGCTGTGGATCGCTTACGAGTTAACGAGGGCTAGTTAGGGCCAGCATATGTCGCTCTCGTGCTATGCGCAGGCCTGACGTTTTGCTCCCGTTCGTCGTTCTCTCGTTCGCACGTTCGCACGATAACGATCGAGGACCCGAAACAAGCGGAACGCTCCTGAACCACGTCTTTTGTCGATCGCCTGCCACGTCGTCATTGCCCACGAGGGTGGTTGTCGTCGAAGTTTCACGACACGAGGGCCAGGATTGACTGAGCAAGGAAAAGCTAGAGACGGTAAACATCGAAGACATGCGAGAAAATTCGCGTACTGACAACGTGAAGGCATGATCAGAACTGTGTGATGTACATATGCGTGTTGTACGCGCGCCCGTCGCGCTCCGGGGTTTTTCTTTGCTTTGCAGTGACATGGACATCTTCATCATATTGGCACGGAAAGAAGCATGTGAGTAGAGTACAAAAAGTAGTCTGAAAACGCGACGAAATGACGAGATAGCAATAACTTGATGGTAAAGTTGATAGACGGCAAGTACCTGACAACGGACGCATTCATTCTTCTATTTCCCATTGGCCATACACGCTGCAATCTGGTTCTTGCCCGCTGATCTCCCATTGGCCAATCATGGCACCAGGACCCTATCGTCGGCGTGATATCAGTCCCCAAACATCCCCTGAACAAAGCACGCACCCTATCTTCACAGCTCGTGGGCGGACAGAGAACCCCATGGATGTTGAGCGGCGTCGCCTGACACGCAACCAGTCAGTGTCTCCGTTCCCAGAGCAGATTCATCAGTTACGCGGCGTACGACCTCGTCGCATATGAGGTGCACCCGTGACGCTCAACGTCGCCCCAAAACACGTGGCGCTTCTGTCGTTCCTCCTCCGGACGATCGCGCTCCGCCAGTGCACCAGCACCAACTCCCTCCGTTCCCTCCCGCTCGAGCGCCTCCTTGACCTTGCGCACGTGGTGCTCCGCTCGTGGTCCTACTCCCCTCATGCTTCGCCTCGCCACCTTTCCCACTTGCTGCTCGGCCGCATTCTTCCACCCTCGCTCCTTTCTCGGCCCGTTCGTCGCTCTTCCGTCGCCACTCGTCTTGTATGTATGGCATCGTTGGGTGGGTCTTCTCTGCGTCCCATTCTCAACGGCCTCCCAGGTGAACGGGTCTACAGCTTGCGTCAGGTGGAACATGCCCAGGAAGTCAGCGCGAGGAGGCCGAGGACTTCGACTCGGGCGACCAGTGTGAAGTGGGGCAAAGGATCCAAATTCAGGGTTCTTGCTTACCCGTTTTCCTGATCCAGGCGACGTGCAACCCTGTGTGATTGTCGGTGTTGCCGTTTACGCCGCATCAGCAGGCCGATGAAAGACTTCCTTAACTTTGTACCGGACCTTTACAGCCGCCCAACGAGGTATCTGTCTGCACCAAAAACCAACCAATAGCGGGCACCGAGGCAATAAGACGAGGCGTAGAAGAAGGAGCGTAGAGATGCAGAGTAGAAAGTCGACAATATTGTTCTCAAGCCGACCAGGTGGTACCGTAAAAGGTGGCATACTTGAACCTCTTCTTGATCTGGCCCAGGATGTACCAGCCAGGGCTGCAATATGTAACATGGTTGCTGGTCGAGCCGCCTTTGTTGTGTCCAGAATGGAGTTGACCGACGATTAGAGCTTTACCGTTCTTCATGTGCCAGACGAGGGAACCCGAGTCTCCCCTGGCGGAGAAGACTTCGGTAGTCTTATTGCCCGAGTTGTAGATACCGAGCTCGACG
>JBBPMC010001078.1:0-13519 GCA_038090115.1 Strobilomyces echinocephalus
GGGCTATTTGCTGTAGAACCCATTACAGAGCGTCAGGAAAAATAGGGAAAAATCAGGGGAAAATATAGTGAATGAAATAGAGTATGTATAGCATGTTTGTCCTATGTTTTGACTGATGTCTGACCAATAAGTGTTCAGGTATAGGGGCTAGTTTAGAGTGAATGTAACAGCTGCTTGTGGCGAAAGCCACATATCCTGAAGAACCACAGGAGGAAGTTCCTTGTGTTGCACAACAACTGTGCCAGGTCCCAACATTTCCATGAGGGAACCATCAACAGTGGAGGCATATCATTTTCTTGTCCCAAAATGAGAAAAATCCTCGGGATAGGGCATTAAATGATTGGAACATCTGAAATCATTGAGCCAATGATCTCGGTAGAACACTGCATTCTCTTGCAAAGGAGCAGCTAGAAAGGCTTGAGAGTACCACTTCTAGAGGAAAGTGGAATGAGAGGCTATCAAGCCTGAGGCAGATGCTTCATAATACCAGGCAGAATCATAATCAAATTCACCAGACGCAGATACACAACTGTCATCACTAATAAAGTCCTCAGGATGGATTACAGCTCTATCAACGCCGTTATAAAACAACAATCCTGGGTGGAGTGACACTCAGGAAATAGGTTGAGGGGATACCTAGGTGCGATCTGTTCGTCCCAAAAGGGGTCTGAGATCGTTTGCTGAGGTCTTGGAGGTTAGAAGAATGGGCCGAAGGCGCGGGAAACCGGAGTCCGAAAGTCCGTCGGTCTGTAGAAGTCCGGAAATGCGGTCGAAAGGTCGAGGGAGAAGGGAGAAGGTCGTTGGAGTTGAGGGAAAGGTCGTTCAGATGGTCAGAGGATGGTAAATGTTCGTGGTAGGTAGTGGTATGGAAAGATAGATACATGAGAACTATTCTAAGGGTCCTTTAAAGGGCCGGGAAGTCGCCGGGCCTTGTAGCTAAGGTATGACGAACTGTAACAAATAAGGAAATACCTAAAAGATAAGACCGAAGTGAGTAGACCGATGTTCTAATGGACCGAGGACCGAGAATAAGACTGATGGTAGTCCGGACCGCGGGAAAAAGTGTCGGTCTTGCAGACATGTGGGCCGAAAGCCTCAACATGGGCCGAGATAGTCCGGACTATGGGAAGAAGTGTCGGTCCATCGGACTATAAGTCCGTGGTGCGTCGTCGACTTGAGACTCAACCAGGTGTCGTCGGGGAAAGCTGGGATCAGTGAGAAAAGACTGAATATAACTGTAGAGCGATCCCAAGCTCCTAACTCTAATTAGCCTTTAGTTTCCGACGCTTATAGTTCAACCTATAGCGTTTATTCCTCTTATCTCTGGCCAATGGCCTTTATATCTCTTATCTTTTCATTCTTCCTTTTGGAGATTGTTTCCATCACTGATACAAACAATCTCCGTACATATATATAGCTCGTACTTCTTTCTAAGAATACAAGCTGCTCTTCCCCTCTTCTTCCGATCGTCCCTCACCTGGATATCAAGGACAGCTTCCCAGACCAAGTCTTCAGCTGCATTCTGCTTCCGTGAGTAGTCTCTCTCACAAGGTCTTCCTACTAGGCTGTTGCCTCTGCACCCAATCGGAAGGTAGTGCTTCCGATAACTAACACTTGAATGAACAGCATCAACATGACAAACGTTCAATCAACAAGGGGATTTATCAGTGTGACAGAATTCCTTGAGGATTTGCCTAAGTGGGGCTCATAACCTATCGGAAGCACTACCTTCCAATTGGATGCAGAGGCAACAGCCAGGTAGGGAAACCTTGTGAGAGAGATGACTCACGGAAGTGGAATGATGCTGAAGACTTGGTCTGGGAAGCTGTTCTCGATATCCAGATGAGGGATAATCGGAAGAGAGGGGAAGAGCAGCTTATATTCTTAGATAGAAGATCAAGCTATATATACATATGAAGATTGTTTGTATCTCACAACAGAGTTTGGCGGATTAAAAACAAGTTTTAATTGTAGACACAATTTGAAGCCATACTTAAAATATAAAATATTGTCACTACATAAAATTAAAACCTGTTTTTAATCCACAAAACTGGATTAAAACCAAGTTTTAATTTTATGTAGTTGTGAGAGACACAATTTGAATCCCATACTTGGAATATGAAATGCAATTAAAACTCGTTTTTAATGCACCAAACTCTGTTGTGTCTGTGGTATGAACAATCTTCAAAAGGAAGAATGAAAGATAAGAGATATAAAGGCCATTGGCCAAAGATAAAAGGAATAAACACTATAGGTTGAACTATAAGTGTAAAATGCTATAGGCAGATAAGCATTAGCCAATAGCGTAAAAGGAGCTTATCTATGGTAAGAGTCCATGGAGAGCAAGCAAGATAAGCGAAAGAAAAGTACATGGGAAAGTAATAATCCAACAGTGGACGCCATCTCAGCATGAGGAGACGCATGGGGATGCAGTGGATGACAGTGGGCATGAGGGAGCATGGGTGACAAGCCTCGCACTCGATTTAGCATGCTGGTGATGTGAACAAGCGTGAGGGAGGTGTTAGACAACAGCATGACGTGAGGCAAGGATGTTGGTGAGATGTGAGCCACAACTGTAGCAGATGTCAACATGTGTCACGTGTCATGCTCACCCACAAAAAAAATCTAAGTCCCTCATGATTAGGATAACTAGTACTACGCTAATTACATATCTATCCTAATTACTGACTGTGACATGCTGTGCACTCTGCCATTGCCTGTGACTCTGGGTGCTGCAGCGCTGTCACATGTTGTAAGCGCTGTCACATGTTGTAAGTGCTGTGTGACATTGTAACATGTGAAGACACTGTCCGAAAAAGGGTGATTTGCTGATGTAGCAGATCCTGAATCATATGATGTGGTACTGAGTTCAGTGAAGAGCACAGAAGAATCGGTTGAGATCAGTGACAGGTCCATTGGGCTACTGTGGCCCATACTGTTGTCCTCTTCTAACGACATGTCTGTCCAATCATCTTCATCTGTAAGTTCGCTGTCACTGCTGCTTTCAAGAGCTGCGCTGATTTCTTGATTCTGGCAGATTGCCACATCTATGGCAGTTTGATTAAGTTTTTGTAGAATTTGGAGCTGGATAGATGTGCGTTATAAAACAACAAACCTGGGTGGAGTGACACCCAGGGAATAGGTTGCAAGGGGGTCTAGGTGTGATCTGTTCGGCCCAAAAGAGGTCCGAGATCGTTTGCTGAAGTCCTTGGGGCTAGAAAGTGGGCCGAAGGCGCGGGAAACCGGAGTCCGAAAGTCCGTCGGTCCGTGGAAGTCCGAAAACGCAGTTGAAAGGTAGAGGGAGAAGGGAGAAGGTCGTTGGTGTCAAGGGAGAGGTCGTTCGGGCGGTCAGAAGATGTTAGATGATACGTGGTAGGAAGGAAGTCCCAAAGTAGATACATGGGAACTATTCTAAGGGTCCTTTAAAGGGCTGGGAAGTTGCCAGGCCTTGTAGCTAAGGTACAACGAACTGTAACAAATAAGGAAATACCTAAAAGATAAGACCGAAGTGAGTAGACCGATGTTCTAATGGACCGAGGACCGAGAATAAGACTGATGGTAGTCCGGACCGCGGGAAAAAGTGTCGGTCTTGCAGACATGTGGGCCGAAAGCCTCAACATGGGCCGAGATAGTCCGGACTATGGGAAGAAGTGTCGGTCCATCGGACTATAAGTCCGTGGTGCGTTGTCGACTCGAGACTGAACCAGGTGTCGTTGGGGAAAGCTGGGATCAGTGAGAAAAGACTGAATATAACCGTAGAGCGATCCCAAGCTCTACAGCGTGGCATTGGGAGAAACAGGGGAAGGTGGAAGAACTCAAACATGCGCTTTTTGAACATTTCACACTTGAAATATGATACTAAAATTGCTATCTTCACAATAGTTGTACTTAATATGGATATGATGCTACCATGATTACCTTAGATGTGATTCAAGCACACTACTGGAGTCGCAGAGTCGGAGATCCAAAATCCCTGGAACCATTCTCATCTGGCTAGGGTTTAGGTGTAGCTACAGCTTATTTGAATACCCTTACAGCAATTTTCATATCGATAGGCCATCACATCGAAAATACACATACAGGCGGACTCTAAACCTTGCCTGATTGAGTTTTGCCGAGAGTTCATTATGACTCAAGGTCAAGTATGTACGGGTGATCTCTGGCCAGTATGCAAGAGCGCACCAGCCAAAAAAATGTAACAATTCTGCCCCTAATTGACAAGTGCCTAGCTATCTAAATACAACCTCCTCAGTGGGGCGATGGTGGACCCTCAATTGGCAGAATGGTGATGAACTCATGACCATCAAGAAGCTCACCAAGAACCCATTGGTTATGTGCCTTGTAAACGGAAAGAGCCTGAAGTGGCTTGTCATGGTCAACATAAAAATTAGTGAAAACAGAAGAGATAGCATTGGAGGTACAGTTTTCTTCAAACAGGGAGCCACAAAGCTTCGCCTCTTGAAGGTATTTTACTGGGGATGTCTTCAAGATAGAGTTCGCAATTTCATGGTAGAAAGGTGTGTTGATGGATTGAATCGAAACAGCTGAGAAAGGTAAGTGAAGACTATATGCAACAGGAGAAAGGCTCCTACAAGCATATTTAGCAAGTGCATGGCATGCAGCGGGATGAGAGGACATGAGGCCGACAGCCGTGATACCAACAAAGGGGGAGCTTCGCTTCAACATTTGAAGTAGGCAAGTCACAATGTACTGGTTACGGAATCCAACATCAACAACGAGTTGTGTTACCCAACCAACTCGTCCTTAGTACAAAGGCATGTTAGCAATAGGAAGTGGCCTGGACTGGAAAACTACTGACTGCCTTCATAATCCCAGGCTGTAGCAAAGGCATAGCCAACCAATCTCGACTGAGTCGCATCCTGACGATTACATTGGTAGCAAACAACAAGGACAGTATCATTGCAGGCCTTCAACAATTGCTGCCGAAGAAAGAGGGCAGTCGCCTTGACACGAGTGCCTTGGATCTAAGTTAGTCTCATTAAGAGGAGGAACAGGGAGGTCACAAACCAGGCTTGGGACCCTTTTTGTTGGCGGGTATCTGGCCCCAAATTCCATAGTTGTTGCTGAACAGGTCAGCACACTGCTTTAGGGTGGTGTCGCTAATGCTAGGTCCTTCGATCATTTCGTAAACGAGGGTATTCGAAGTGGGAGAAGAAGGAGTAATGAGAGCAGAGTGTGAGGGGGGGGTGCTTGGCTCGGAGTTGGACATTATAGGTTGATGTTTGAGATTGTGGGAGATTGATGGGTAGAATTGAGTGACCGGTTGATGCTGTGGCACTGTGGTGGCACTGCCAAGGGGGGAGGGAATTTTCGCTAAGGTCCAAAATCGTCTGGGGGTGCAAGCCGTGCACGCGAACAGCCGTTTGCAAGCGTTGTGCATGCTAGCAAATGATAGGGCAAGCTATGTACAATACAGAAATATAAGTAAGGATGGAATAAACACTACGGGCCAACAAGCAAGTGCCCGCGCGCACGTGCAGGCGTGGCAGGTCAACGGACAAATATTTGGGCTCGAATCGACGCGACAGGAGAGCACTCACACTAAAGTAGACGTCATGAGAGGGACAGGTGAGCGACCGAGCTCAAAAAGGGGTGCTGAGGATCATGGGCAAGCGCCCACGCTTGCAAAGATGGTGTGGGGGCAACCTGTGAGCATCTAAACCCGAAGAGACTGTGGGGGTGATGGGGGAGCATCCACGCTCGAAAAGACGTGGCAGGCAAGCATCCGAGCCCGAAAAGGGGCAATGAGGGCCACAGGCGAATGTTTGCGCTCGAAAAGACAGGGTAAGGGTGACCTGCAAGTGCCCGTGCCAAAGAAGACGCAGTGGGGGAAACGAGTGAGTGTCTGGCTTGGACAGACATGGTGGGAATGATAGGGGTGTGTTTGAACTCGAAAAGGGCGACGGGCGAGCGTAGCGCCCGAGCTGGAAATGGCGCGACCAGCAAGCAACGCAATGAGGGCAACACACAAGCGTCCGGACTCAGATGCTCCGTGGGATCTTCCGGCGGGCATCCACACTGGAAAGACGGTAGCACGAGAGCATCTGAGCTCGGATGAAGGTGGTGAGGGCGACCAGTGAGCGTTCGTGCTCAAAGGGATACGGTGGGGCAGACAGGCTGTAGGTAGGTGTCCGACCTGAAAAGACGCCCGAGCGTTCAAGCTCGAATAGACCCGAGTGGAGTGATGGGCGAGTAGTATACCACTGCGACAACCCTTGGATGGCCTTGCCGGCTTGGCTCCCAGCTCGTGACCCTTGAAAGGACGGATCTGCTGCACGTCGTCAGTAGTCGCCACCGACCCTCGACAACATATTGAACGATGTCTGACATCTGACGATTGTATCGAACGATGTCAAGAGCGAGCAAATAGAATAAGAAAGAATTATAAAAGTGAATAAAATGGCATGATCCCACCAAAGAAAAAAAAAGTATAAGATGGATCACTCTGATCGTCGTCCGACCAGTGTCCAACAGCCCCAGCACAACCCACCTGATGGCTCACCAAACTCCTCTTGGATACCTGACGCCCTATGCCAGCGCTGAGAGTCAGCAACAGCAATCCTTCTGATATGGCGCCCTCCAGGGGGGATTTATGCCCCCGGTTCATCTACCTGGGCATCCACACCCTCCGTTCATGTATCAGTTCTTGCATCTCCAACCCCAGTATGCCCAGCCACCGCCGCCGATGTCCAATCCATATGGCCAGTTACAGGCCCATGGTTTTCCGGTAGCCCAGGCACCTGTGAACCCACTGCTGACACTGGCACCCCAACCTCAAGCTGCGCCTGCTTCGAAGAACCGTTCGAATCGTGAGATTTGTCCTGGAGGTACTACATTTTGTAATCATGTCTGAGAGCTGTACTTACCTCTATCTTGACCTGTAGTTTTTGTTTTCCAGGTCGAAGTACTTGACGGCGAGCAGAAGGAAATGTTCCAAGCTGATACGGAGATTACGTGAGTGGAATTTCGAGATCGTGTAGCCGGGATCCTTGGCAATCCCCAGGAAGTCTGTCTGTCTGGAAAGATTGCCGGTGATGGAAAGTGGGCAGTATTGAATGGGGTGGAAGAGTTGGAAGAGGTAATGCATCGGGTCTTCCAGAAGGCATCTAATGCCAGGACTAAGCCGGTTGGTCTGGAAGTCAAGAACACTGCAGTGAGTTTATCTACCCTTCGAAACAAAAGGAAATAACTTACATGGTAAACAGACTCTGCCTGCGCAAAAAAAGGGCAAGTCGAAGGGGAAATGCACTCAGCAGGAGGATATACCACCACCAGTGGAGTCTGACAACTAGTGTTTAAAAGTCCGGTCATAAAACCGCCCAAAAACCGTAACCGGACCGGACCTAACCGACCATAACCGGTTACAAGCGGTCCAGTTATTTGAAATTGCCAAAAAAAAGCGGTTACAGTCTTTCGATGATCAGAAAAAGTGCAAAACCGCATAAAACCGGTCGTAACCGGTCTGTAACCGGTTACAAGAGCCCCTGTCTTTTACCCCTATATACTACCATTCTTGGGCACATCCACAAATATTTTCAGTATTTTACATATTTTTCCTGATTTTATATGAGTGATCCAAAGTTTATATCCTCTGGAAATACATGCGACGCGAAAACGATCATATCTCAGGGCCCTGTGAACCTATTCATTCGAACCAAGGACCAATCGCGAGCTAGGAGTCAGTACTAAAACCCGGCCCGCCGACCAGAAGGTCGATTCCCACGTCCACATATAGTAATCATCGGTTTCGCCCAAAACCGGTTATAACCGGTCATATAACTGATGTATAACCGCTTGTAACCGGTTTTTTGCGGTTCCGGTCCGGTTACACCCAAATAAGGCAGAAAACCGGACCGGACCGGACTTTTAAACACTAATCCTCCTCCGCTTTACATCACACATCCTTCGCCTCCAACTCCTCCATCCACTCGTGTTCCGACTCCGGAACCAATCCTTCCACCTCGAACACTGCGAAGAACATACTCTATTGTCTTCCCAGACGACATTGTAGAAGGAATATCAGCCCTAGCCTCTCCCACTTCCACTTGTCTTGCAGAACCATACAATGTCGCAGATTCCCCTCTTCGCTCCCTGGACAATCCGCCCTCTTCCGATTCCTCCAGTCTTTCCGGCACTTCTGATCCAAGGCCCTCTCTCCTTGCTCGCTTCAGCCACTGGAGCTATGGGCTCAGGAGATCAAGCGGTTCTCTCTTGGCGGAGTACAGCCAGATCAAATCTAGGAATGGGGACCTCACGCTCCCCCAATCCATTCTTGGAGAACGAGTCTCGAGACGTTCAGACTCCAGTAGAAACGAGAGACTCCCAGGACAAGAGAGTTCGTCTGTTTTACCCAGACGAAGAAGACCTCGTGTTAGACCGTTCACTCGATCGCTGGATACTTTTTCCTCCAGTAGTTCCGACACCTCAACGCCCTCAAGGGCTTACTGATGTCGAGATTGAAAAGGAGGATGGGAATGTACTTCATCTCAAACTTCCCATCTATATGCGCTATAATCCTTACCCTCTTCAACGTGAACTTATTCCACCATGCTTTCCACGAGATCTTCTACTTAATCCTCTTCACACCTCTCATCTCGCTCACCTCATTTCTTGGCCGGTTTCTAAGGGGAATACAGCAGAACAAAATTCTGTCTGCTATGCGATAGGTTTTGCTTACTGGGACGAACCACTTTTGTCGGTTCTTGAAGGCTTAGGCTGGGCACAACCTGTGTCTACATACCATACCACTCCACAGGTTCTGATCCACAACCAAGGACTGGAAATCATTTGTCGAGACTATAGAGATTACAGTTGCCAAGACTATCAACGAATAAAGGGAGGATGTCCCAATGAAGTCCTGACGCAACAAGAGCTATGAGAAATCGCCATGATGCTAAATCCAAGGAGTATTGAAGGCGATGTTCTTCCGGAACTCTTCTATCCGGAACTCGCTGGACGAGCTGATGCGGTTACTGAAACCCATCACCGCCTTCACCACTGGCCTATTCTAGGCACTCCTTTGGTTCGCACCACTTACAAGCATCATGACGGATGGATCTTCCAATGCTCTACCGACGAAATACCCTCTATGTGGAGATGGAATGAGATTATGGATGAAAGAAGAAGGAAACGTTTCCACTTCCTGAACCCTACTTTTATGAAGTTCAAGGAAGAAGCGCTGACGTACCATCTTATGAAAGATGAGTTACAAATCCTCCGGGGACTCGCTGTCGCACGCCGATCAGCAAGCATTGCTATCCCAGGCCCATCTAAAGCTGAACAACCATCCGGAGTTCGCTTTGGTCCTGGAGAAAGGTCTTCCGGAACTGGTCCAGATCGAACCGGTACCAGTATGGCCGCTTCCGATCTACCAAGGAGGTCAGTACGTGAGAAACGTCAAGCCAGGATACGTTCCCAGAGGCCCTACTGATCCGTCTCTGGAATACTGGTCTTTTACATGGGCACATCTTGTGACTTTTACCTCTTCTTACTGTATGCTTCCCTATACTCCTTTCTTCTTTAACCACAAAAAGAAGGTTCATGTATATTACCATCCGGATCGACCGGATGAGACCCTGGTTTTTACCAACCCGCATTACTTTGCGAAGACCTTCTTCGAAGAATTTGAAGCATTGGTACCTTACTCCAAACTATGGTTGGAGAGTCACCGCCTATATCCAGAAATTCCAGAAGATGAGACTATGGAGGAATCTTCCTACTTGGAAGACTCTTCAGAACTTGCCGTGGAACAGGAGGTACTTCCGGGCTCTTCTGAAGATGGATATGATGCAGACATAGACACAGACGATGAATCCCTTCCGGACCCTTCCAAACCACTTGTTACATCATTCATGCCTATGGCAGTTACTGATCATCCCTTTTTAGAAATGCTTGGAGCCCTATTCCTTCCTCTTGTTTAGACAGATACGATGGCTACTTTCAGGCTCGATTCACAAGCACAGAAGCTTCTGACCCTTTCTGGTGTCGGAAACTACACAACATGGGCTCGCCAATTGGAGAATTTTCTTACAGTCACAGGGCATATGGACATCGTCTTAGGCACTTCTCTTTATGCGCAACAGACAACTGCTGCTAGAGCTGCTGACCCCACGCTACAAGCAACATGGGAGAAAAATGATTGTCAAGCTCAATCGATCATTGGGATCTATATCGACCCCGATATGCAGCACCTTCAGAAATGCACCTATATGCAAGTAGGCACTGTTACGCATCCATCTCTTGCAAAAAATTTGTGGGACACCCTTGAAAGCATGTACGCTCCTTCTGGTATTGTTGGCCAGTTCCATGCCTTCTCTGAAGTCATGAGATTCTGAGCATCAGAAGCACCTGCTTCCGGTGAGACCCTCACTGGCCATATGGCTGGACAGCTCAACCACCTCTTGCACCTTTTCCATGGTTGTTCAAATACTGGTCTCACTCTTCCGGAATCCCTCCGAGCCATGATCATGCTCCATGCTCTCCCACAATCTTACCATTCCTTTGTTTCAGTCACCACACAAACCACTACTACTGCCGATTTTACTCCGGACAAGGTCCTTCCGAAAGTTCTTTCGGAAGCAGAGCTCCGCTCTACCGGAAGACAAGGCAGATCTCTTCTTTCCAGAATCTCTACAGTCGAGTCTGGAACATCCACTGCAGCACGAACCAATACCATTCGTCGTGCTGACTCCAAACCAACCTGTTCCCACTGTGGTGGGAAGCACCCTTCCGATTCTTACTGGGCGGTTTATGGCAAACCCGCTTTCTATAGCAAGAAACCTTCTTCCATCAAAGCTAAAGGAAAGAAACTTGTTCTGAAACATTCCAGAGGACAGTCTTCCTCTCAGAAAAGGAACGCTTTCCAACAGAGAACAGATCAGAAAGGGAAAGGAAAAGCCAAGGCAGTGGAGTTTTACAGTGAAAAAGACGAAGAAGGATCTTCCTCTGTGTGGATGGCGAACACTGTGGGCATGAGCACCCCAGTAGAACAAGAAATGGTTGTTGCCAAAGAAGAAGAAGAAGCCATATGCTGGGAGCACTCTGCACCACCTCTGGATTCAATGGCTTTTAAAGACAATTTTGATTCTGTCACCAAGTTGCCCTTTTGACCCCACTCCCGTTGAACAGCCTATTCAACAAGGAGTTTTATCTCCAAAGGCTTCCGGATCATTCCGAGACCCTTCCGAGACTTTGTCTCAAGACCCACCTTCCGAGTCTTCCAACCGGAAGAGAACTGTCAACCCACACTCTAAGCGAGGTGGAGAGTCTTATCATGGAGATACCAGGAGGTTCCGAGATGGAACTGGGAAACATGGCATTGATAGAGCCATGATCCCTCCTGAGGACTTTATTAGTGATGACAGTTGTGTATCTGCGGCAGGTGAATTTGACTATGATTCTGCTTGGTATCTGGAGGCGTTTGCCTCAGGCTTGTTAGCAACGAACTCCGCTTTCCTCCGGAAGTAATATTCTCAAGCCTTTCTAGCTGCTCCAATGAAAGAAAATGAAGCGTTCTACCGAGATCACTGGCTCATTGATTCCGGTTGTTCTGATCATTTGACGCCTTATCTCAAGGATTTTTCTCATCTTGGGACGAGAAAATGATATGCCTCCACTGCTGATGGATCCCTCATGGAAATGTTGGGACCTGGCACGGTTGTATTACAACATAAAGAACTTCCACCTGTGGTTCTTCAGGATGTTTGGCTTTCGCCACAAGCGGCACACCGGTTGTTATCCATTACAGCTCTTACCCGCAGAGGTTACCGCTGTGCCATTACGAACTAGACCTCTATCTGGGACAGGCAAGGAAGGCTCGTCATTCAGGCATATCCCTCTTTGGCAACCTCTCGCCTCCATTGGTTTCAGTCATGCTCGATTACTCCAACAGGATCGGCGAAATCCTTGCAGGATTCTACTTCTTCCGACCTGTGGCATCTTCGCTTAGGTCATCCCTCGAACAATGTTCTTCGGAATGCTCATAAGTTTCTTTTGGGCATACCACCTATGAACTCGGACATCGCAGATAAAGACCACCGTCGTCTTGGACGCAGTTCAAAGCCTTGTTGCGGCTGTCAGCTTGGGAAAGCTACCCAACGGAAGTTTCCAGCTTCTGCTTCTCACTCTGATCGTGTATTAGGACTGGTCCACACCGACTTATGTGAATTTCCTATCCATTCACGTTCCCATGCTAAGTGGATGATTACCTTTTTGGACGACCACTCCAGCTTTGCGTCTCTTCACTTCTTGTGAGCCAAGAGTGATGCTGTTCGCGCTCTCAAAGATTTGGTTGCTTGGGCTGAAGGTCAAACCAGTTTTACCCTTCGTGCTCTACGTTCGGACCGTGGTGGGGAATACATAAATCACGAACTGGCTTCATTCCTTTCATCTCGCGGGATCGAGCACCAAACTTCTGTTCCCCGAACACCACAACAAAACAGTCGTGCTGAATGTTTCAACTGAACTATTCTTGAGAAAGCTGAGGCAATGTGCCAGACCGCTTGCTTACCACCTTCATTTTGGCAGGATGCTGTTGAAACAGCACTCCATATCTATAATTGCCAATCTCTTCGTCGTCACAATTGGGACACCCCCTATTCCATATGGAAAGGAGAGAAACCGGACATTTCTTACTTCCGGGTGTTTGGAACCTTAGCTTATGTCTTCATCCCCAAGGAAGACAGGGCGCATAAACTTTCGCCCAAAGCAGAAGAAATGACCTTTATTGGTTATGAACAAGGGACCAAAGGCTATCGCTTCTGGTCACCAACGCAAAGACGTGTTGTTGTTTCTTCTACAGCCACGTTTGATGAAGAAGTGTTTCCACACTGTACCAAGAGACTTGCAGACAAACCTCTACCCTTGCCCGATTCCAAGGACAGCTCGTCTGATGACGATTCAGACGATCCAGACTCTTCCGAGCCTTCTGGCTCTGGACCTTCTCGGAAGGACGCTTCCGATCCATTTAATATCAATATTCATATGGATGGTCCTCCCAATCAACAAGCTCCTCCTCTGGCAGGAACCCAACAGCCACCTCCTCTGGACATGTCACCAAAAGCATCAGCACCTCCTTCACCTCCTAGACTTCCTTCATCGCCATCTATGCATGATGAGGACATGCGTAGTCCTACTCCACCACCACCTAAACGACTAGCTCCCAATCGTCCTCAACCACCACCCTCTAAGTGGTTTGATCTGTCCAAAAGTAGTCAGAGACGATATGGACCATGGCATGCTAGACCAGAAACACTTCGTCCACATCAGAAACAACCTATCCCAGAACCACACCTTCCGGACTCTGCCAGAGAGTTTCCGGACTCTTCTGAAGATCCAACCGGAAGTACACTTCCGAGACGCAGTAAACGCGTTCCCAAACCTAGGATCATACCTGATAGTGTCTATGGACAAAGGACAGGTGTTGAAGTAGAGATGGAGGGAGATACTCCTCTTCCGGAACCTTCCGGATCTTCCGTACTGGAAGAACCTCGCCAACCTA
>JBBPMC010001079.1:0-13510 GCA_038090115.1 Strobilomyces echinocephalus
GTCGTGCTTCCTGAAGCAAGTCGTGGAGCATACCGAACGCATCCAAGAGCTATGCATTCACCTTCCAACCGATGGTCGTGTTGATCTTTCCTTACTTTCATCGCGCGCTCCTCGCCTAACGAGCCTCGCAATATCTGGGGCGGATTACTATTCGAAGTCGGGCTGGCCCTTAGTACTTTTTGATGGAGATACCCCAATGCTTCATAGCCTAGACCTCTCATGTTGTCCCACCCCGTGGTATTCGCTCAAGGTCGCTGGATTGACAAGCCTCACTCTGTCCCATGTTCCTAGTCGGTTCCGGCCAAACACGGTGGATCTCCTAGCCATACTTAGCTGTATGCGCAATCTCATACAACTCGAGTTTTCCGATGCGCTCTCTAGTGCTGCTGGCTTTCTCTCTAGTGCTGCATTCACATCCTTTCAGAAGATCTATTTACCCCATCTCTCTCGCCTTCGAATCAATGCCTCGATTTCGACAGTCATTGTATTGCTGCATTGTCTCGACGTCCCATTGAAGACATTAGTCAGGCTAGAATGTGAAGCTGAAAGTGGTTTATCACTTGAAGATTATGCCCCCCTCTCTTCGCTTCTTGCTTGCAGATTGGACACACGGGATCCCCGTCTGCAGAGCCCATTTGTCCTTTCACTACGCATCATGTTCTCGCGGGAATTGGCGATGCTCACTTTCAGCGAGTTAGAACAGATAACCTATTCCATGGTATTACAGATGTGGAACGACGACATTCCCCTGGCAATTGGCATCCACTCAAACAAATCAATGATGATAAATCGTGATCAGAGGGATAGCTTCATCGGCGACATCATTTGTTGCTCCTTACGTCTTGCAGGGATTCGGAGCCTTTATGTTGCCGGACCCCCGTTGTCGCTTGCCTTTTGGAGGAGAACATTAGGGCACCTCGAATTTATGCGGCTCCTCAAATTAGAATACGGCCGCATGCCCGACCTGACTCCACTACTCTCTGTCAGCAATAGGGAAAACCAGGGTGAATACACCAGTCCAGGTCCGGACAGGCAATGTACTCCAGCACTGAGGACGCTGCAGCTCTGCCGCATTTCTTTCAGGCCCCCACGTCCCACGGGTCACAACATGTCATGTCTTGCGGATGTACAGTCCCTCTATGACGCCCTCTCACGGCGCAAGGATTCCCAAGGGACTCTCATCATGAATGACTGTATTGTAGTCGAGGAGGATGACCACATGGAGTTGGATATGACGGGGATGTGGAAGGAGGGCCACTTTCGGAAGTACGCTGAAGACTACCGCGGTGCCCAGTCGGATTCAGGGGATTCAGAGGGCTCGGATGACCTGGAAGAATCAGAGGAATCAGAGGCAGAGGACCCCAGCTCTGCTTCTGAGTGAACCGCCTACTGTCCGTATGTTTGTATTCATGGATTACATTACCGCGTTAGCAAGTATCTCTGTATAAAACATTATGCACTTTGGATATGCCATCAGTGACAGAATGTTCTATGCTGTGCTCAGAAATCATATGCTTCTCAACCTTCTACGAGCGGCATAACAAGAGCTGCACAGGTTTCTAGATGGAGACCATAATCGCGAACGTTCCGAGACGGAAGGCGGGGCATCGTGATATGCGGACCATCATCTGACACGTGAACCAGTGCAATGCCAATGTGATCACCCCGTCATCATCGGATGCTGCCAGCAAACCCAGGTTTTT
This sequence comes from Strobilomyces echinocephalus, assembly GCA_038090115.1. Classification (NCBI taxonomy): domain Eukaryota; kingdom Fungi; phylum Basidiomycota; class Agaricomycetes; order Boletales; family Boletaceae; genus Strobilomyces; species Strobilomyces echinocephalus. Next base: position 1,704 of record JBBPMC010001079.1, read on the forward strand.
CGCCAATACTAACCCGGGTAACCGAGAAGCGGTCGAGCGCGAAGGAACCATATGGCGTAACAACGGGGCCTTAGGTGCTCCACCAGGTCGGATTGTTGATTTCTGCTTCCGAGTGGTGAACCTACCGAGGAACTCACGGACACTCGTGAGAATACGAGAATACGAGAATACGAGGATGACTCGGAAGGTAAACGTTACTACCAGCCATCCGGAGAGTCCCGCCTTCTTAGCTTACATTGGCGTCATCTCGGAAGCCGCGTGGCTCTTCACTGGGTACTAGTACCGGTCTGACTGCGTTTGATACGGTGCGTTCGCAGTCTCTACGAGGCATGCCAAGAACTGTTACCTTCCCGGGCCAGCCTGGTTATCGCCCGTCCTAGCGTCCGTTCGCTGAGTAGACGCAAATCTGAGGGGTTGCAGTCGTGGAGCACACGAGAAGGTGTTTCCTTCTTTGAACAACCCCGGGCCATCTCGTTGAACCAAACGGTGATCCTGCCCTTAACTGCGCAACGAAATCAGTACGTTAGTGGGTGCTCCTGTTGGTGCAGACATTGACTCATAGCTACTAGCTTTGTACTTTCATGGTGAACGTGAACAACACGCGCTCGCCATCGATGCCAAAATATGACCTGCCAACCATGGCTGGCATGGCTCGCATTGTAGACGAAGAGATTGCAAGACGCGCCCACGACCCATTGTGATTGTTTTCATACACTTACTGGCAGATCTGGAGTGGGATTGCGATCTTCGTCTCCGGATCGCCTTTGACAGCATCATGTGAGACAGGTGGGATTTTGGATCGCATCGCGAGCCTCGAATATTTGTGTTGCCACATGTCCCTCCTCCCGAATTCCCTCGAGCTCGAGAGCCTTTTGGGGGAAGACGCTGGAGCCTCTTCGACTCCGTTGCACGTTATACCCAACTGAGTCGCGGAAACATGCCAGACGTGGTTTCCAAGATCGCTTTCCCTCCTTGGGGTATCTACGGAAGGCTGGGGCGAGGAGTTGGTACCGCGGCTCCAAGTCGAGGAGCTGGAGCTCTTTCGGATCACGTTTTCGTCGGCAAGGCCCTTGCACTCAGTTCCTTACGAAGACTACTTATTACAGCTCGTAGGCGAGGCGGATTAGGTGTTTTGGTCCAGTTGTAGCATCAGTCTTTTTAGATCTTCGCTTTCTTGCCATCGTACGAATCATAGCCGTCAATATCCTAGTGAGTCTAGCAACGCTACACGTCAGAGAAAAGTACTAAGCACGACGCTAGTGGGTATAAAATGGAGTCAGACCGTCTGTTCCAACTGGTCGGGTATACGAGAGAATAAGTCAAGGCTAACGCTACAAGAATGTCCAAAGGTCGCGAGATAGATAACAAATAAAAATCAGAGCAAATCGGCTCCGATGTAGTCCCTGTAACCGCTGTACGCGGCCCGTGCATCATTGTAGAGCAGCTCCAACAAGTCCTGTTCTTGCTGTGTGAATCCATCGACGCGCCCGAGCCTACTCTCCGACAAGAACTGTTTCTCTCCGAGATGAACCAGCTGCTCCGAGATCGTCGCCTTCCACTGCTTCCACACCTTGGTGTCATTGGGGAGGAGTTCGTCGAGCAGCTTCGACGGGTCCTGGAGCTGCAACACCATAAGCATGAACACGACCGCGGTGGTGCGCGTGCCCAGCGTGTACTTGGTCGTCGTCGGGTTCTCGAGCACCCTCTCGAACAACATCTTGGAGTGGATCGCGGACTCGTCTGTGGAGGAGATCCAGGCGTTGTACAGCGCCGAGACGCCGAGCGAGACGACGAACATGAGTTGGCCGAACAGCGACGCTTGCGAGGCGAGGAGGAGCTGGGCGATCGACTGAACGAGGAAGAGGAGGGAGCACCAACGGACGAGCACGCCGTAGGCACCTGCCGAGAAACGAAGGGTAAACTTGCCGCGCGTGATCGAGTTGACGGCGCCTTCGGTTCCCCTCAACAACACGATGTCCTTGTCCGAGCTGAGAATGCCGTCGCCGGCGGGAGAGCATTTGGCGGGCTCTGGATGGGTGAACACCAAGTCTGCCGAACCGAGGACCCAGGAGGACACGCCGCTCGCGACGATGCCAACCAGGATCAACGAGGACGCGTACCAGTCCTGGCAGACCGCGGAAAGTGCACACGTGCCGACGCTCGTCGCGATGGGGAGGCTGGCGAGGAGGACAGTATGAGCGCTGCCGCGTGCAGGCTTCATCTCGGAGGCGGGGGCCTGACCGAGATCGACGACGGTGATCCCGACCGGTTGCGTCCTCCTCCCCGGTACCACTTTCCCGTCCGAATTCAGAGTGGCGCATTCCTTCATGAGGAGCGTGGCCAAGTAGCCTGTTTCCTGCATGACAGTTCCAGAGTGAGCAGCGCGGAACTTGGGACCCTTGGCGTTGTCCAGGTCAAACGATACGATGGGTTCCTTCTGGACGCTCCTGGAGCGGCTACCAGTAGAAACTCCATGGGAGGACGCGAAAGAGCGTAGTCGCTTGGCAATCTGGAACGATCCAGGATTGTTGTACCAGCCAAGGTAACGTCTGTTCCCGTAGACGTGTGCTACGGTCATGGCGGATACGGCATCATCTCCCCCCAACAAGCTCGCTACGCCTGACATATCAAGTGAAAATGGCTTGTTGAGTTGGACTGTGGCGGAAGAGCTGCCGCTGAGTAAAGTGAGGATATGGTCTGCCTGAGGGATGAACATGACGTTGCGGTGGTAGAAAGCCAGCTGAGGAAATGCCCGGTGAATGGAATGTCGCCTCGAGAGGAGGTATGGAATGAGAGTCCCATCATAGGCCCGACGAGTTCTTATATGTCGATTTGGAGGCAATGAGGGACATGACGTATGTCTTGTAACTGGACTGGAGGAAGAATGAGTACAGCAATCACTAGAAGTAACTTAGTGCCTGAACGGGAACAGCCCCGTTTTTCGGACGAGCGACAGCATCGCCGTGTTATCGCCGGAAGAAGCCGGGCTTGCTGTGTTGGCACGTTCTTAGTTCTTATGTTCCTGATAGGCTATGTATGCATCCGAGAGTGGCACTGCCGCTACTGCACTGACGACAGCAACCTAGACTCTCAGTCCCCCGCGAATGGAAACAACAGTGCATCCTGGTAAACGTCTGATATTATATACAGCTACAGTACTGCTGACCCGATGGATATACCACCTCAGGCTGTGGAATGATGACGGTCATGGTCCTCAGGAAAATTCCAGGATAGGCTACAGTGATTCCACCATATCCTGAGACGAGGTACGCTTTCAATGCAGTCGTTCTGCAGTCGACCAAGTTGGGGACATTCTTCGTCTCCTATCGTCGAAGCCATTCCATTTGATGACTGCCCAGCGTCTCTCCAGTGCCAGTTGGTGAACATCACAGTGCCCTGTTTGATGATCTTACATAGGCTGGTCGGTTTGACCATGGAACCCACCATACCAATGGCTGGTTGTGCCGCAAGCATCATAATGACGGCGAGGTGATTCGGATGAATTAACCGGTCGCAACCAACGACATCTCAGTTAGAACAATTCACCGCGTCTAATTCACCTCTTCCTCGCTGCCTCGTATTCGATGATTGACATCGCATCGAATCCTTTCTCGCGTGAACATTCGTTTGGATTCAGAAGTTGGCAGGTTAGGCCCTTCCGACGATCACCCCCGTCGCTTATTCACTTTGACAACATGAGAAGTGGAAACGGAGCGTTCCCTGCATGAAATTCGAACGGACGCATCAATAACTGTAAAATATAAGTAGCTAGTCACAGGTTGTTCAAACACGGGACTGGGTAGTCAGCCGCTTGTCGCGGGGGTGGTGTTCCGTCCTAACGAACGCCGCTGACGGGCCCGTCCAGCTTGCACGGTGTCCGTCGAATGAGACGTCCTCGGTCGCCCACCGTCGATTCGACGCCTCGTGAGCTCACCGATTCTCATTGTCTCACCCTGGAAAGCACAACGTTGACGGGTGCTCCGTTTCTTCCTGTTCCTGGAGAGACATTTGCCAAAATGGTCAGGGTGTAACGCGGCGACCAAGCCCAAATGGGCGCGATCCAGACTCTGGGTGATATTCGACGATGAAATAAGGGTCGATCGAGACGGGGTCCAAGAGAAGAGGGGAACTATGGTCGAAGCAACACGTTGCTCAGAAGAACCCCATAAAAAACTTCTCACCAAGAAAGGGATGGTGGTCCTGCATAAATGAGTTGCGCAAACCGTTCATCGTACGACCTGGCGTGTCAAGCAAGTAACCCCCTCGACGATTGTCACATGAACAGACCTAGATCTCTGCGTACACGGATACGACGTTCAACGTGCGACCTGGCTGGGGAGGCCGGCGGGAGGAACAAGAACCAAAAAGAGTAAAAAGAGCGGCAAAACGGGAACCTCCGAGCGAACATGTCGGCCCAACGGATGCTTGCGACTCCCCGTGCGCACCGCCTCGTTTGGCGCTGCTCGCGAACGACTTGTCGCCGAGATGACGCGTCAAGGAGAACGTGTCGGCAGCGCAGCTTCCAGACCAGTGCATTTACGTCGTCTCGCACGGGGGTCGTTGGGGATCGTTCGAGAATCCCAGAAAAAGGTCATCGACGAGTCCGACTGTACAACCGCGTTCGCGTCTGCCTCGCCGCCCGAATCGTTGGATGACATGGTCAGTCGAGATGAAGCGGCAGTTGTTGAAGAGAACGATGGCGCAGCAGAAGGGGGAGAGCCCTTGAGAGATGAAGTACTGCCAGTCAGGTATCTTCCAAAACTGGTCAGCGTCATATTGTGATTGGAGTGCGCCGAGAGCTACTTTCTGGTCGTTACTCTGAGCTCATACCTCTCCGCCACTCCTTGCTTCCGAGTCTCTTTAGCCTTTTACCCTTCTGCGGCTTGGTGAGGGTGCCAGTCGGGTTCGCAATGCACCATCGAATGGGGTAGTTACGAGTGGTGTCATGCGACCCGGAGATTTACTGGTGCTGCGTCGCCTTTCCGAGTCTCGAGTCATCGCGTTGAGGGGTTCACTGTGACTTCGAGCCGTCATGAATGTTTGTGTTTCACGTACAAACGGACGCAAACCGCACTGGCAGAGACGCCGGCCTGGTCGCAAACGCAAGCGGCGACCGAAACCCAAAGACCTGGTCGAGCGGATCGGAGGGCCTGCGGAAGGTGATGAACCGGAGCTGCCCTTGCCCAGTCCGCCACACGTTTACACGCCCGATCCAGGCGAGGTCGACGAGTTCCTGCGGTCCGTGATCGGTGCCCTTTCACCACCACCCACGATAAATATAATGGACGACACGTGTCTGGTACGCCCTCGCGTACGACACGCCGCTTTTATTTACGTCCCCATCAGCCCTCTCTAGCGCTCGACCTCCCCGGGGATCGCCCGATCGCAGCCTCGACTCTGACCGCCGTCAACTCGCCCGCCAATCCCACGTTCGATCCTCCACCGCCCGACGACGACGACGACGGCGACGACGCCATGCCACCCCCGTCCCCCGCCGTCCTCGAAGACTGCAGAAAACACCTCGTACCCGTCCTCCTCGCCTCCGCGCAAGCGAAAGACCCTCCCACGCCGCTAGACGCCCAACAATGCGTTCGGCTGCTTTCAGACGATCAGTGCCAGCGCTTGTTTGGTAAAGCGGGCGAGATGAGGGTCCAGCTCGCGTCTCTCATCTCGTCGAAAAAGACGCCCGCCCATCTGGGTGGTGGATCGTCTCCGTCCCTCCTCAGACGTGACAGGGCGGACGACGCGGACGCGTGGACACGGAGGACGCGCACCAGGTTCGATTCGATCGCCACCGTCGCGTCAGACGTGTCGAGAAAGGACAGCGATGCCACCCTCGTCGATCTCCCGGTCAAGAGATTGCCGCCCAAGGCGCCTCGCGCCATGCTGTTGGCTTCCCAGGCCTCTTTAAACAACCACCAGAGCGGAGCGCTCGACAAGACACTCTTCCCTTCCCCTCCTACCCCTCCAAACGCGGCTGCCAGCGCGGTCGCCTTGTTGGAGCTCGTTCACCAGGCCATCAAGATGTTTCCTGCGCTCGCGCCTACCACACAAGACCCTGTGGGAACGCCGAGCGGAGATTCTGGTCAAGCGCCGGACTCTGCGCCGTCGGGCACCGCCGATTTCGTCTCCCATCTTCCCACACGACCTGGCATATGGTTCAGACAGCAAGGGAGACAGCACGCAGAGGTCGTCGACGTCGACATCGACGTCAGCGACAACATGTTTTACACGTCTACGGAGCGGTACGTGTCACTTTTTTTTTCCCTCCACGTCGCCTCGTTGATCCCTACATACCACGTTAGGGTACCGGTCAGACTCAGGGCACATCTCCGCCTCTGTTCGCTTCCCATCAACGCTGCCACGGAGAACGACGGTGGTAATAGCGTCCAAGCGCCCGCGTCGCTCCAAGACATTGATGGCGTCATCGAGCGTCACGCCCTTCATTGGCCCAAGAAGGGCAAGTTGGTCGTTCAAGTCAACCCAGAGTCGGAACGCAGCAAGACCTGGCTGCCGTACACCCTGGTGAGTCCCTCGGCTCCGTGTGACTCGAGGACGACGCGCTCTGACGCTGCAACGATATACCAGGAGTCCGATCCGCTCGACGTCACGTCGTGCGTGCGGCCCGGCAAGAACACGTTTCGTTTCATCCAGCTGTCGGATCTGTCCGAGTTCACGTTCGTGCTCGCCGCGTCGCCGCCGCCGCCCGAGGAGGCATGGCGGAGCTGGGACTGGACGTCCCTCCGTCGCTCGTCGTCGTCGCCGTCGTCGGACGACGATCCCATGAACGGTTTGTCCGAGTTTGCACGCATCCCCATCACGCTTCGGTCGTGATCGTCTCGCCTGGTTCCGTCGTTCGTCGCTGTCGTCGTCCCTTTTTGAGGTCATTCTAGAATAGTAGTAGGTAGCACCGCTGTCCTTGGTTTATAACGTCTCGGTATATCCATATCCAACGTCGCACGTTTTTTTGCCTATCGGTCGGTGCTTACGAGGACGTGACGACGGACATCGGGTGCGCGGGGCTGATGCTCATCTCGCCAAACGACTCTCCAAGGCCGTCCGGGCCCGAACCCGACATCGTCTGGGGTATCTGCAGTCCAGACGCCTCGACGTCGACCGAAAGCGTCCCGACCGCATCGCTCGCCCCGTCTCCCTCCTCCCCCTCCTCATCGCTCTCGTCGTCGTCCCCGATCGCGACGGTCGACCACTCCCTATACACCCCCTGTATGTACGACCCCGAGCGCGGCAGCTTGTACGGATCGAACGGAAAGAACGTGTGCAGCTCCGCCGACGCCAGCTCCGCGCGGTTCCCGGGTAATATCGTCACCTCCGGGCTCCTCCCGAGGTCGTACTCGGACCGTCTGTTGGCCTCGATGATCGAGTGGCAGTACACAAAGTCGGTCGCGCGCGCCACCCGCGCGAACTGCATCACCACCGTCGGCGCGCAGACCTAGTCAAGAAGGGGGGGTCAGCTCGGTCGGTCACGGGCCGGAGGAGGGGGGGTCATCACCTTGAGCGGGTTCAAAGGGGACGTGATCGCCCTCTGCACCACGTCCAACTCCGTCATCCACCTCCTCCCACCGTCGCCCGCCTCGTCCTCGAGATCCCGCCACCGGAAACAAAAGACGAGAAAGACGGCCTGCGCGACGGCGTAAAACACGCTGTGGTGCGTCATCCCGGGCGTCCCTTGCCCAGCCTCGACGACCCTCTCCAGAGCGTCCAAATGCGCCCCCAAGAACCCGCAGAGGACGCCCGTAGCCCGCCTCGCCCCTGCCCGATCGACGAACGTGGCCCGGCTGACGAACGAGGCGATGTAGCTCGCCGCGGCCGCGCGCGTCACCGTCGGCACGTCCCCGCCGATGAGCGCCTTCTCGACCAGGAGCCCTTGGAAGAGGTCGCTGAATTCCGGGTCGAGCGAGGCGTACCAGAAGACGAGGAATTGGGTGTAGCGGGACTTGAAGGTTCGGACGATCGCGCGGTCGAAGACGCCTAGCAGCGCGTGGAATTGGGTCGCGCGGATCGCGCGGATCGTGTCGGGCGAGAGTGGGGGCGTGTCGCCGTGTGGGTCGGCCAGGTGATGTACTCGGTCGAGGTGATCGAAGACTAGTTTGAGGACGCGGTCGAGCTTGTCGACCATGTCGCGCATGTGGTGCAGGTCGATGGGGAGATCGGGTTCAGAGTCGGAGTCGGAGTCGCCGTCGGACGAGAGGTCATCCGAGTCGGCGGCGTCGGACGAGCCGCCGTCGGATCCGTCGTCGAAGCCTTCTTGGCCGACGACGACGTCGAACGGATCGAATTCGAACAGGTCGCTGCTCTCGAGCGTGTCGTCTTGCTCGAGCTCTTCCAGCTCGACTTGGATCTCGACCTGCGGTGGGGCTTTCAGCTGGGTCACGTGCACGAAGAGGAGTCACGTACGTCTATTTGGAGCGCTCGATCGATGATGAGCGCCAGGATCCGGTCTGCCAGCTCGGAACAGTATTCCGCGATGCGTAAGAGGTTGCGTATGTACGTCACTTGTGTGGCTTGCGATTGACGTTTGTGAGGAAAGTGTCGGACGAGGAGGGGTTGCAAGGTCGAGGGAAGGGTGGGTATGAGGGACAAGAGGTGTCGGAGGAGATGATGCAGGCGATCGTACACGACGCTGCGCGTCAAAGGACTCGCGGAGCTTTCCGGACCACCCGCATCGAGGGCCTGCAATCCAGACTCTGCGCGACTGAGCGAGAGACCCTGTTCGAGCACGAACGACGACGTACGATAAGTCATGCCCTGAGCGATCGTGCAGAGGACGAGCGAGAGGTATTCTGGCCGGGCGCTGAGGAGCATCCCGACGAAGACGGTGTACGACTTGACGAACGCGGCGTCCATCGTCGTCCACGGCAGGTCCACGACGGCCTCGACGAGCGCCGCGTGGCGCTTCTCCAGCTTGGAGAGCACGTGTGAGAGCGCGAGGATCCAGAGTCGGAGGTGGGACGACGCGGTGGTGCTCTCCGTCGCGCGTCTGGAATTGAACTGGTCGACGAGGTCGTCAAAGTCTTTGCTCAGGCCCTGCGTGAGGGGGGTCAGCTCGGTTGGCGAGCGGGGCACGCGAGCCACGTACGTCGAGTTTCTCTTGGAGAGCCTTGTTGATGAATGCGATGAACATGTCGCGCTTGAACTGCTCGCCCTGTCTGACGCGCGCGTTGGTCGCTATCGGGCGCTGGACGAGGGCGAGGACGAGATCAGCGTTTTTGGCGGTCGGTGGCGGTTTGGCGTATCTTTCGATGGCGATTTTTTGTGGTTGGTCCGTGAATCGGGTCGCTGGGGTGTACGGGCCGGACTTGGGTGCGCGCTGGTTGAACTGCGAGTGGGTCGAGTGGGGGTCCATCCTCGACGTCGAGGTCCACGAGGAGCCCATCGAAATTTTTATCACCAAGAATTAGTAGCTAACCCCAAATCGGGCGTTATCCTGCCAGAAATTCCCTTGATCGTTGACCATGTCGAACCTGGCGTTTTCGGCCGCGCACAAGTCGTACGTCAAGTCGCTGTACCGGCGCATGTTGAAGAACGAGCTGGACTGGGTCGTTCGTCGGGACATCTGGCGTGGAAGAGCGATGTCGATCAGAGCAGAGTTTGAACGCAACCGGTGCGTTTTTGCTTCTCGGTCGTCGAGTCGAGTCGTGCCGACGGGCCTTCCAGCGACGTGCACGACCCGAGGGCGTTGGCGGAGATTTTCTACCAGGCGGAAGCCGAACTGGCGGCCAAGCAACACCCCGACCCGTATATTCGTGAGTCCTCCGCCCGACGGTCGGTCTCGCAGAGCTCAAACCCTTGCTGCTTGGTCAGCCCCGACCATGCCAGGTGGCACGAAATGGTGCGTCTTCTGTCGTTTGCGCGCCTGCTCACGCTCACGTCTTGCACCAGGGAGCGGAACATCCCGGTGGGTCTCGTGTCGTCGAACTTGACTGACGCCGTCTCACGTCCGTTAGCCCACCATCGCACCCATATACGACCATGTCGCTGCTGGTCATCATTAGTCGCTGTTGTCCAATTAGTTTCAATACAAGATGTGTGTCTACATAAAACACCGGAAGGACCAGTGCAAACTCGGACCTGTTCCGTGTAGTCACGTGTTACCCCAAAAGTGTGCAGTCATAGCCGGACAGTCCCTGTTTTGCGCACCCCCGCATGAACTACCTGCGCGGGGCAGTCAGCGCCATCAGCGCCCCGTACCAGTACTACAAGGACATCAACCCGTCCACGCTCACCGGCGCAATCGATGTCATCGTCGTTCGCAGACCGTCCGACGACGGCGACGTCACCCTCGCCTGCTCCCCCTTTCACGTCCGCTTTGGCAAACTCCAGGTGCTCCGTCCCGCAGAGAAGAAGGTCCGTGTCTCGTCCTCGTCGCACCCCACATCCTCAGCACCCACACAGGTCAACGTCGCCGTCAACGGAAGCCCGATTCCGTTCAGCATGAAGATCGGCGACGCCGGCGAGGCCTTCTTCGTCTTCGAGACCGACGAAGACATCCCAGAAGACCTCGTCACGAGCCCCATCCTCTCCGCGACGACCGCGTCCCAAGACGACATCCCCCCCGTCGCACTCAGCAAGTCCCCAGAGGCGCCACCGGCTCCAAAGATGCCAGAACCAGAATTTCTGGATCTGAACGCGGCCCTCCCAGATCGCATATCGACGCTGCGGAAACGAGGGCAGTCGTATTCGGCGCCTCAGACTCCCCCCATCGAAGTCGATTTCCCCCAGGCACCCGCAGTATCTCCCCCAAACATTCAGTATACCGACGGTGAGTGCCCCATGCCGTTACGTGTACGACCCCCATCAATGACGTTTGATGTCACGTCAAAGACATGGCGCTCGACATGGCTGGTTATCATTCCCCCGCACCGGACAAGGGCACGTTCGTGGAGCAGACGCCAGGCACCTCGACGACCGATCAGCGTATACCGTTTCCACCGTCAAAGCCGAGCGTGCCATCGCTTCTACAGACCTCCTTTCCCGCCCGCCGCGCTGTCTCCGAATCACCCGACGACGTCGCTTCGAAACACGGCTTGACGGCCGAACGGGGAGCTGTGCAAGAATACTCTTGGGAATGGGGGGCGTTTCCCCAGCCTTCGCCGATAACCCCGTCCGATGCACGTCCAGCGGTGGACGAGGACGAGCTCGTGCTGAAGCGCAGCCGCAGCGTTCCACCGGAACTTGACGGAAGCCCGCACACCATCGTGTCACCGCTTCCACGCGTCGACGGCGATGACGACCAGCCGTCTTCGCGACCGCTCCATCGAGAGCCTCGCGAGTTTGCGTCCAACGGTCGCATTACGACGCGACACGACGACCAGACCAAGTTCCAAGTCTGGATCGATGACGCCGCCGTCGATTTCGAGCTCAGTCTCGTCGCCTCGCGCGATCCCTTTCAACAGGGCGAGATTGAATCGGCGCTCGCGTTCGACGACGGGATCGTCGTCGACTATGCGCGACTCATGGCAGACGAGGATCTGGTGCGAGACGAGCGCCTCGTCATGCGGTGGACCGACAGGCGATATGTCATGCGCGACGACGGATCGCCGTTGATGGATTCCTTGGAACTGTGGGTGTCTACGACCAGGGACGATCGTCGCACCGGACTACCGTCTCCACCGCCTTCCTCGGACGAACTGGAAGAGACGAAGCAGGCGGAATCGGAGCAGACGCGGAAGCCAACGTCGTCGAGCTGGGTCAGGTGGTGGAGCAGAAGTCGAGACATTCACGAGTCGGAACGTCCCATGTTGAGAACGGCCGCTACGTTGCCGTTGGACCAGGTCACGTCCATTCTT
>JBBPMC010001080.1:0-13498 GCA_038090115.1 Strobilomyces echinocephalus
CCGTCGTGGAACAGCGTTCCTGATGACGGTAGCGACGACGGGGTCTCCACAGAGGAGCAGGCGGAGGATCGGGTTGCTGACATATGGAGCGTGAAGGTAAGTTTACTGTTATGATGCTCAGCAGGTCACGATGCCTACACCACCCCCAGATCTTCAGAGATCCGAAGGCTACGCCAGCTGTATGACAAGTAATTAATTCTATTGTCCAATCTTTTACTGACCCAGATCCAGGCATGATGTGGGTGCCTGTGAGACATTTCGTGATGTATCGGTCATACAATGGGGAAAGTGAGGGGCTGGAGTTGTGATGATGAGAGATGACAGTATGGTCATGCCTGTGTGTTTGGATTTTCTTCAGGTGGCTGCTTTCTGTGTTTGTAGTGTTTTAACCTCAATACCTGGGTTATCTTCTGAGTGACCCACCTAAGTTGACCAATGTCTGAGGCATCAAAAAGGAAAATGTGTTTGGTCCTCGAGTCGAGTTTACACTGGCACCTTCAAGAATTTGTAGCTGTCTGAGCACCAAACGATTATTTGCACACATCTGTAGGTGCCATGTCGCTCACATACCCGAGCACTGCCAGTCTCGACAAGACAAGAAAAACATCAGGTATTGAGGTTAAAACTTACAAACACCAAGAGGGGTCACCTGAAGAAAGACCATGAGTCATGGAGGCAAAAAGAAAGTCAAATGTACAGTCATGACCCCACTGTTGTCTCTTGTCGCCTCTCATTGCAAGTCGGGCCCCTTCCCTGCCATGTTGTGTGGCCAAATATGCCTCACAGGCGCCTGCCATTCATACAACAAGTCAAGCCTAGGCAAAGGTCAGCAACCCCCAGAACAAGGCGAGTGATGCACCCGTCAACTGTCCATCCCCCGTTTTGGGTATGAAGAAATATGACCAGACACTCCCCGCCAGTGTGAGCCCTCCAAACACAAAGCTGACATAGCCCCCAGAGTCTGCTTTGTCTGGGTTCATTCTGAGTTGAGTGAACCCTCTGGGACAAAGCAGTCAACGAGCAGACTCACAGGTATGGTATACATAACAATGCTGGAGACCATGCTGCATAGCAAGTTAGTACAGGTCCCAATACCAACCGTCTTGGAATGGAGCTTTGCAGATGAGACTTCAGCAAAGATGGCATAGGGCATAGGGCCACTGCTGACCAGAAGAGATGGACGTGGTCAGCCATCAAGCCGCAAAAAGCGACCACTCCTCACATGCTGACTTGATTGATGAGGTTGTATATAATCATCTGTGTGTGGGGGGGTCAGCTCCAACACTGACTATATTGGAGATGACTCACGAATGTGATGTGATTTAGTTCACTGGCTGTGGAGATATGACCATCATAAGACAGCAATACCATGAAAAGGGTTTTTTGCACTTTTGATTTGATGAGGGTGATATCAATCAAATCATGCAATATTTTTGTGTGTACAAATAAAGATATACATATACATAGACTATCTGAGTTTTAAAAAGTTTCCATACTTCTTATTCCCAACCACCATCATGATCAGATCCCTTTCTCTTACTCAACAAAACACCATTCTTTTTTTGCTTGATGCTGGCCACTCTGGTGAAGCCATTTCCAAGCAAATTGATGTTAGCTCTTCTGCTATATCCAAACTTCATTCCAAACATTGTTCTGCTCTTCCTAAAGCTACTGGAGGTCATCTATCCAAGCTTTCTCCTACCAATATCTGTCATGTCTAGTATCTTATTATCTCTGGCAGAGCTGAAAATGCTGTTCAAGTGACCAAAGCACTCTCCAACATTATCAACCAGCCTCTCTCTGCCAGCATAGTTTGTCTTCACTTGAAGAAATCTGGTATGAAGGCTGTAGTCAAGTTCAAACACTCTATTCTCTCTGCTAAATATTACAAGACTCATTTGGATTTTGCTTATATCCACAAAGATTGGACTATAGAGGACTGGAAACAGGTAATATGGTCTAATAAGACCAAAATTAATCACCTAGGATCAGATGGTTGTAAATGGGCATGGAAAAGGGCAGGTGAGGGGTGGCAAAACCTGATGTGATAAAGCTTGATGTGGTGTCTTGTAGGGTAAAATGTTTATATGAATTCTCATCCACTAAAGATTTACTTGATATGACAACTACCAGCCTAAATCTCTGTTTGAAAGGAGTCAAGGAAAATACAAGTATCTACCTTAATTTATACAAGAAGCATGAGGCTGTGAGTATGAAATGGATATGTACATGAGGTTGGAAAACATGAGGCATGTGATTGGCAAAACAATTAGTCATTTGGTTAGCATATATAGTTCTCATATATATATTTCTACTATGCAACTACTACCTTTTCTTGACTGCATAAATGACCATTTCCTCAACTGCAACAACCTTTTCCCTTCTTTCTCAACATTTCAACCATGTTTTCAGACTCTATGGACTTTCAGACTTTCAGACTCTACTTTTCCACACATTTGACCCACTTTCCAACTCTCAGGACTTCAGCATATGAGCCAAGACTCTTTTTGGAACAAACAGATCACACATATGTAGAAGTACACTCAGTGATGGATGGAGTCCGAGACTGATGTATTGCACACCTGTAGAAGTACACTATACGGTGTAAGTAATAAGAAGAGGACAAATAGACGGGATCTCACCTCAGTGATGGACAGAGTCCGAGACTGAGATGTAGATCCGCGTCGGAATGGAATATATCTATCGTGGTTATGTAATACGGATGTAACCAAGTCGTTTGTAAGTAGTCCGTACGAAATAAGAACAACAACATAGATCTCTTTGCAACATATTCCTTGGGTATCACCTTACTAAGATTTGTTGTTCTTTATCAATCAATATGATCTCTGAAGATTATGGTTATTGGATATTGGAACATTACAGGAGGATTGAAATCCACCTGTTGCATTATCTGACTTATATAAGTCCCATAGATCATTGCAAAGGCCATCTTCCAAATGTTTTTTGGTATAATCCTAATCTACTTATAAAGAGTTTGATATGTTAATTTTGCTCTGGCCACATTCATATGAATTTGGTCTTGATCTAGAAATAAGGTTAAATTCTTTATTGTGTTGTTATTTTTTTTCAACAATCTATGATTATCCTGAGCTTACTGCTCTTTTTTGAGATGCATAGCATTCATGTGGGCTGTGGAATGTTCTTCATGACCAATCAATTATTATATTATGTGATTTTGCCTCTTTCTTGGCCTATTAAATTTTAATGTTGCCTAGGCTGGGAGTTGAACTCTCAGCCTTGTTATGTTTGTGTTTGCTTATTTAAAGTGCACTTATATTCTGGAAGTCCATTGTGTGTCCTTTTTGATTGCTCATAGTGGACTTTAGAGTTATCCTAAGTTGATCTAGTGGATGACTAAGCACCTCAACCAAGCTTTCCACTTTTATCACAATTGACCTTGGTATATAGTTAGATAAAATTTGACATTATTTTTGTACATCAGCACATTGAGAAAGATGATAAGCATATTGCTTATCCTCCTCTACTAGTGGAATATAATGATTTACTTCCTAGTTCTTTTTGTCTAATTGATCTTTTCATTGATTAGAGATCTGAGACTAAAACTAACTGTGATAAAGGATGTTCCCCTTCTTAAAAATTATCTGGGCTTATTGTCCATAGGCTTGGCACTTTGTGCTCACTGACCATCTAGTTGGTGGTTCAAGGCTCCTAATTGAAATTTAATTATAGGATCAAAGTCTATTTACACTACTAGGGTATTAGCATAGACCACTACATTAATATCATCAACTTAGAGAACTACAATCTTATTTTTGTAACACTATTCTTGTTTCAACACAAGGTTATGGTTGGTTTCAATAACTCCTACATCATTGTAGAAATTTCTGAGTCTTGGCTAATCAAGAGAAACCATGTCTAAGTATTGAAATCCCATTGCTTGACAAACAAATTGATACTGTCTACAAGAAGTTATATTCAATAGCTAAGTCCTAATGTGAGTAATTACAGTCACAAACTTCCCTTGATAAACTACATGAAAATATACCTGTGGCATGACTACAGCATGGTGACCACATTAGATGGGAATATTCTAACCATAGATATTCAAATAGGCAATTGTAACACTCCCACCACTTACCAAGTGCTAATGAACTACCCCCTTTAAAACTGAAATTGATCACAATTAACAGCAGATGGTGGTCCATGTCATCAAGTACTACATACTAATTTCCATACCCTTGATATCAGCAACAAAACTGTTGCAATGACATGCATGGCTTAAAATGGCTATATCATGGCCAAATCTGGGCCCAATTACATGACCCAAAGATCAATTCATAGCTGTTTATTTGTACTTTGTTTGGTCATGCCAAATCTAAGCGAAATTCCCACAAGTGCTTGTGGTGTGCTTCGCACACCACATGAAGGTTAGTTATTGCAATGGTTTTGTTGCCTACTGTACATACAATGGAATCAATCTTGAGATTAGCAATGTCCATTCCAAATAGGCAATGTATCACTTTGCAATTGACATCAACTCTCCTGGTAAAAGGCGAGTAACATTAGCACAGATATCTAAATGATATCTTTAATAACATAGGTCATCACCTTTTAGATCAAAGAGAGCTCTTTCAAGGTTGAAAACACTAATCCAAGAATAGAAAATGGAGATTCTAAAGTGATATGATACATGAATTTTGGGATCAATTTAAGCATATTTAATCAATATGGCAGCATTATAGCAGTTAAATATTGTATTTTTTTGCCAAGATTGCCTATATCCATAACAACACAGAAGAACTGTGGATTGAATCCCTTCATATGACTGAGTACATCACTCAATCATAGATTTCAATAAGAAAGTGAATGGGTGAATATTGCACTTCAGTGATGTGCTGAATGCCATCATATACAATCTCCATCAATAATACTAGAAAAAATATTAGAACAGTAAAAAAATACCTCAATATTCTGGACTATTCTCACATTCTCTGATACTTTTATGAGCTCTGTGAACTGTGAGCTAATTATATAAATGAGGAGGGTAGTTGTACAAAATGATAGACTAAAACAAGTCTCCTGTATTAGTGACCATGACCTTCTAATGGTAGAATAAACCATTACAGAAATACATACATAAGTGAGGAGATGCAAACTCAAATCAATCAAGAAATGGTAATCCAATCCAACATATGACACTTTAATGACATCATTGGCTTCTATCAGACCACCATCATAATGTTTACTCATAATGGATGTTGGTAAGACTGTAAAATCAGCTCCTTGATACAATATGATGTGGACTATCAGTATATACTTATTTTTATCTTTACACCATTGTATAAGAAATCCTTTACATTCATTACCCCATGTCAACCCATGTGTATGTCTCACTCTTTTCTAAGTCCTTTTACTTATCTACTGTTTCAAGCCATAACATACTATTATTTTTTTCCTTATTCTACTGGAAGACCTGGTTGATAAAAGCAAAAAGCTTGGTTAGGGAATTTAGCCACCCATTGGATCAACTCAGAACAACTCTTTCAAAGTGTTTATTGTGAATGACATAGAATGATATTGAGAAGCCTTGTTTATATACTCCCCTCCCTTGTCATCATACAAACCTTGATTTTATGCTCAGATTGGTTGTTTGCTCTTTGAAGTCACCATTAAGCATGCTTAGGATGGCCTCATGGTAATGCCAGTATTTTGGAGTATATTCTTTCATTGAAAATTCCACTGCCTGCTTTCCCTTCTGATTAGACTCAGAGCAACAACCTTCAGAGACACATTGCAGTGTGCACAGTAACTGCACACAGTGAGAGTTTGTAAACAAATGGATGAGATAACCCACCACTATCGCAGAAAAGGTAAACATATGTGTTGAATGGCTTTGTTCAATCCAACAGGCAATGATTTATGTTATCAAAGATATCATTCAGATATTTACACTGATATACAACATTATATTACTCACCTTTTCCCTAGTAGAGTCAATTTTAATTTTAAAGTAGTATATTGTCCATTCAAAATGGACACTATAGAATTTGAAGTTGATTATTTCACCAACAGGCAAGTCAAGATGAATTGTCTATACAGTGGAATTTAGGTTAAAATGTAATCTAATTACACTTTCATTGCTTGAATTTCCCACTTTGAAGCACATACACTGTACTTTTGTATCTTTTCACCAGACAATCATGTCCCTTTATCTGGTACTCAAAAGCTCACTCAGCTTAACTTTCTTAAATGATCATATATTTACAATATCATCACCATTTCAGCCATCATTTTAAATCCAAATACCACCATATGTTCTACAATTCCAGCTGCCATCACAATTCCAAGTCTCATACACCAGCATTAGCAACAACAGCATTTTTCAGATAAGTGATACATCTACTTCTACGTTATTACAAGAGTTTTGAAGCACTTATATTTATAATAGCAATGAATTGAAGTGCTCAAAGATATGGTTACAAGGGTATGCATTGAAAATACAGCCACTGTTACAGTTGACCTAGACAAAGATTGTTGAGAGCAGAAAGGTTAGTTGTGGCACTTAGCTATCCACTGGATTAACTTAGAACAACTCTGGAGTCCACTGTAAGCAACCAAGAAGGAGACACAATGAACTTCCAGAATATAAGTGCACTTTAAATAAACAAAGACAAAGACAACAAGACTAAAAGTTTGACTCCCAGTCTGGGTAACATTTTAGTAGGCCAAGAAAGAGGTGAAATCATAGAATCCAACAGAGATAGTTATAAACCTAGATAGTTGAGAGATGAAGATGAAGACCATGTTTCCTGGGAGATGATAGATGGGGGAGTTAAAGTGGAATTCCATGAGACAATAAGGATAAGGTATACTATCTTAGGGATTTCCTAAACAATAAGGAATAAGGAGTTAAAGGGGACAGAACATATTGTTTCAAGGAGTGTAACAGTCATAGAAGCTACTTTTACCTCTATAGAGTAAGTGTTAGTAAAGTATAGCTAATGTCCATTCCTTCTTAGAAAATCATATAATTTGCTTGTTATGCAACTCTACTTTCAGAGATAAAAGTTGTGAACATTTTTTTGAATATGTGTAATCTATGGCATGGATTCTGTAAACAAAAGCTTATCAATGTGAGCATGACATGGAAATCCATGTTCTTTGATACCAAGAAAATTCACTTAGAAATCATCAAGTTATTTTCTGAGTTAAACTTATGTGAAGATGCTTGGAAAATCAACAAGTTAGCCAAGCGACACTATACATCCTATAAGTAGACATGGTTTATGAACAAGTCTGATGATGAGGCCACCTTCAGCAGTAAATGCAAAATAAAGTTTGAGTCAGATACTAACTACATTGCTAACAATGTAGATGTTAATATGGCAGAATCAGTTCCTAAGCAGTTCAAAACCAGAGATATGAGATCCAGGTCTATTGAAAGCTATGCAGATAATGTCTGGCATATCTTTGTATTACCACTTATCCCCACTAACTTCAGCTCATCATCTTTAGTTTCTAGCTCACCTGTTATACCATCTGTGATATTCAACTCTAGCCCTTTATATTCTAGCTTGCCTGTTGTACTATCTACTACAATTGATCCCAGCTCCTCATCTAAGTCTTTTAGCTTGCCAAGTTCTTCTGTCTTGTCATCACCTATAGCAATCAACACAAATTCATCACCTCCAAGTTCATTCATCTTATTGCCACCCTCCAAGACTCTAGGCATGTCAAGTTCCTTTGCACCACAATAATTGACTTTACCTTTTCATCAATAGTGGTGGATGTCCACTTTAGGGTCATATATCAAGCTAACATCAAACCATACACCATTGTCTGCATAAAAACCCACTGTAAGGATTTAATTGATCCTGTATGCTATATTATCTGATGCTGAAGTATTTGGCCAGGTTTGCTGTGGACTATGACCTTCCCACAATGAATAACATGAACTAGACTATTCCAATGCAATTTAATATGATAAATTCAAATGGCATCATAAAGAACTACACAGGCTGCTAGCATAGGAATACTTGCTTTGCATGAGCTTATCACTAGTCTGGATTTAAGTCACTCTTTACACCATGCATTTAAAATAAAGGTTGGTAAGTAAGCATTACATGGCAATATTAGGGTCAGGATTATTAATGTTAGGAAGGCTAAATGTGGCTAGCAACAAGATAGTGCATTGGAATTCTGCTTTGAGAAAATAGAAAACAAGAGGTGGTGAATGTATGGAGGTGGAAGATAGCCATTGAATGTGATAGATAGTATTGAGGGAAGGTGTAGTAACATCAAGATGATTTGAATTGCTAATGAATTCATTGAACATTGAATCATGAATAGATAGTGAAAATGGAGTAAGGATAAAAACAGTGGAACAGACAATAAGATAAAGGAGGCAACTAAGGAAAAAGAGGCAACTCAAAAGGACAGGGACAAGGACATGATATATAACTAATAAGAAAAGAGGAGCAATTGAGAACAAAGATAAGGCCATAGGAGCAAATGCTAATGTAGAAGTATTACATAGCAGGGCTTTGACACTGCTGAATGATATTCCAATACTGGTCTGCAAGTCAAATAGTACCATAGTCACAGCTTTGATGACCTGATGGGAATCTGTTGTACTAAATGACCTGTTGTGAGCAAGCATATCACTTCAAAATCCAAGTTCATTAAATAACTTGAACTCTGCTGTGATCTTGCACTCTTTGTGTTACAATTTGCCCCAGTCTTTTCTTTCCTCTCTTTATTATCTCACACTATATGCTGTATCAGGCAACTGCAGTACGTTGAGTATGTCTTTTCCCTCTCCATTTCGCCTTATCTCTTATCTTGGACCTCTGCAGTCTGCAGCACTTGCTGTATGACTCGATACCTACTATTTCCTTTCATGGCTTGGTCCGTGTGTTTTCCTTTACCATATATAAACTTTGCCTCAACAGCACATGTACTTTAGCTTCGATCTACCTAGAGTTACACCAATACTAGTGTCACTTTAGCTCCCTTCACCTCGACCTGGCTTATTGAGGCCTCCTCAACCCTTTGCTCTCGTTGTCTAGGAAGTCCCTAGAACAACCTTCAGTGCTCTCGCTGTTCAGGAAGTCCCTTGAATGACACTCCTCTGTCCTCGTTGCCCTAAGGAATCCCCTTACGGTCTCCTTGTCCCTCGTCGCCCAGGAATCCCCTGGTCCTAGTCTTTGTTCCTTGACCATCTAGGTTTGCGGTCGTCCCTACCCGGGTCAACTGTAACACTTTGACATTACAAAACTCATCTGGGTGCCATAATACACTCTATATCTTGCCAATGATCTCAATGAATTTGACTCTGAGCAAGTTTTAGTATATGTTAAGAATTGCCAGCATGCACTTGGCCCAGCTGCCTCCTTCATGTCTATTGCCATGTACCTGCCTTGTTACCTCTTTTACTACTTTTCTTAATACATCTCTCCTTTGATACTTTCTATACACTTTGTGATTTGTTGGTAGCCCACCAAATAAAATGTGCTAAACTGAAATGGTTATGATGGTCACAAGAATCAATATCTTAAGTGGCAGTCATGGTCACAATCATTGTATTGTACTAGAGAAATATCCTTTGATCTTGACTGCAACTGGCAAGTGATCCAAGACCAGCCAGCTCTTCCAATTATCCATTGACTTTACTATATAATCATAATTGTGATTCTGCTTGTAGCCTTTACTAGCAAGGGTAATGGACTGACTGGCTTTGGCATTTATTGTCACCCTCTCCTAAATTTTATCTCACCACTGTTTTTGCTAACCAATATAAGTGCTGCCTTAAAATTAGTACTCTTTCAGCCCAGCAGCACTAGACATAATTTGTAGAGACTGAGACCACCACCCCTATCTATTCACCTAGCACCATAAATATAGCTGATACAGTAAAATACAATTATGTATAATTGCTTATAAACTCCATCAGATTATATTTACTTTCCCCTCATCATGAAGTCCATTTCCAGTTCTCAAAAGGACAACAACATCTCTCTTCTTTCTCTTGATCTCTTCACTAGAAACATTATAGCCAAAACTGATCTAGGCAAGTTCACAATATCTAGGATTCTTCAGCAGATCATTATTGGCAAGGCCAAGGATGCAGTGTCATGGAAGCATATAGGAACAAACAAACATATACATATGAAATGCCAGACTCCCAGGAACTAGCAGACCTACTTACAACTTCCCCTACTTTAAATAGAGCCATTTGGACATCTTTTGATTTGTTTTGAAAGATCTAATAACAGATGCTATAAATTGACTACACCAGAAGCCATACATAATCTAGTACTACAAACCTACTGAAGAATATCTTTTCCCTTGTTATACTTCACTCACTATAAATGTTTCTTTCCTCTATACACTTGATATCTTTACAAGTAGTTACTTCATCCACAAGTCTAGCAGTCACTAGAGTGACACAGCCATACCATAAATTGACATGCTGACTCATCCAGGACCTAAAAATAGTACCAACCTTAGTAATCTATCCAGGAGTACTGATAAAGCAGACTGCTCACTAAGCAAAATGGATGACTGATCCCATACACAGCTTTGTATAGCCTTGCATCGCATGCTGACTAATGCTGACTGATGCTGACTAACTGTTGCTATGGTTGCTGTCTGATGATGACTGATCATTGGAAAAATGCTGACTGATCCTTAGAAGAATAACGCAAAATCTATTAGTAATATACCTAGTATATAGTCACATCCTGTATCTATAAAGGACCCCTTATGGCTGGGATAAAAAAGATATCTTTTCTGTTGGGAGAACTGTCATCCATCCCTTTTCTTAGTTCCTCCTCTTGTTGAAATAGGGCTAGAAGCTTTATAAAAGGACTAAAGTGCTTGATAGATCTCCGTAAGCTCTTTGTAGCTTGAGATTACATAATCCTATAGTAAGAACTGAGTAAGCCATTGCTGCTGCCAGTTTGAGCAATCCTTCACCTAGTCTAGAAATAAATATAAGTGATTTTGATTCCATTTAATCTTGTGTGAAGAAGCTCTTTGTTTTCTGTTGAATCCCCAGCACATATGGCATTCTAGTAGCTGTTGCAACCTCTATGCTTCTTAGCTAGGAGTAAAGATGACAAGTTACATTTATTGTATACTTTGCAAGATCTTACCACCTTAGTTAAACCTGTTAAGGCAAGACCAGGAAAAACACCACATTACTTGACTGATCAATTGCTAGGATACCCTCTTGTATCATTATTGTCCCTGTTCCATAGATAGGCACAATATTCTAATCCATGAACTGTGATTAGATAGTATGTATAGAGACAATCCTGTTTCTCATTTTATCTAAAGAAAGAAAACAATGGTTGGTGGAATAACTAGTTTGACTCAATTGCATAGGTGTTCTTCCTAATGTTACTCTGAATGAGGTCTAACAGGGTAATATCAATCACTATGCTCCTTCCTATGAAAAGCTAACAAACATTAGTACAATGAAATAGGGGTAAAAATGCGAAGCTAATATCCAAGGGAGTTTCCTGGAAAAGATGTTCTGCTTCTTGTGTGACAAATAGGTACAAATGACCTTTACTATTGTCTGTAATATCAGAAGAAAGAACTCAGATGTGGGTTAGGAATAAATATTCTACTTCTTGGTATCAAGCTCAAGGTAGTACAAACTGTAGCGCTTCTAGGCTAATCAGTGTAGTACTGAGTTTTAATATAAAAAGAGGTGCTAAGGCAGAGCAACAGGGGTATACTCTTCCCTAGAATTGTACTGATAACTCTATATCTGAGTTATTGCTTTGATAGATAGAGGAACTTCTAAAAGGTGATTAAAGTTTGATCAAAGAAATTTCAGGTATGTTTGATGGAGATCTGATGGTGGGAGGTAATCTGCTTCCCACTGGCCCAAAACAGAGCCCTTTATATATGTATAAATTGCAGCTATGTACTCTACTATTCTAGGAAATTTGCTATACATGCACTTAGCACTCCCAGGCATATGCTGAGTAAAGCTGACTGATTGCTAACTGATGCTAGGCACATCATGATTCTGAATGCCATATTCAAGTGTAATCTGGGATTCATGGGTCCATATGGAAGTGATGCTGTGCTTCTTTAATAGACAGTGATTCTGGACTTTTTGGATGCTTTGTCAGTGTGGGAAAATGAGAACAAGAACAATTTTCCTTATGTGTCACCCAATCAGAATAGATGTTCTAACTCTAGTGGAATGCTAGTTCAAGGTTACACTCCTTAACCTAGTGAACTCTTGCATGTCCTTGGTAAGGGGAGAAAACACTGTTTATTAGCTAGAAATTCATAGAGTAGTCTATTCAGGTCAAAACTTTGAGGGTATATAGGCATAGATGAGTGGTTTATTTAATTACAGAGAAGAGTTCAAGAGCTATACAGAGTCTGAAGAAAAAGTGGATTTTGTATATAGAAGACATAGTGAATCAACTAACAGGCAGATCGTTATCCATACATCAACATCTAATGTGGCTGTACAAGTTAATGTTGCTGATATGGTCAGATTTGATGTTATCAATGACCATTAAGTTATGAATGTGGCAGATGATGCTTCTTTTAGTAAGTATTTTTTCATTCTTAACTACTTAGACTGATACACCATCCAATAGGGTCTGACCTAAAGAGAAGCTCAGATGCTTCTATGGTGGATGTTCCTCTAATTTGCATTCACAGGCCTAAAATCCCCTATTAGCATTACACCTTCCCAAAACAAACACATCTGTCATTATTTGATACAGTTAAAGCTTACCTGGTCATTGCATGGTGTGGGAATTTGCCTGTTGACCTGAGCAATGGGAAAGGTCTTTGCACAGGGTACTTGGTTGGATGATTGCTGATTGTGTTACGTTTGGCCTTGGGTAAGGTCAAGCGTAGCTTCGATAGTCCTAGCTGACCGAATTCGAGGGGACGAGGATTCCAAGTTGCTCTGACTATAGCGAACAAGGACCCGAGACGTAGTCGCTTTGATTATAGCGACGGAGGGTCAAGGGTTCGACAGAGGGACACTCTGCGGAGACTACTGAAGGGTCACTTCGGTAGGGCGAAGACGGAGAGAGAGTGCCCACTCAAAAGTAGGGCAAGGACTCGCTCGGAGGCAAGGGATGAGGCTAGCAGGTACAGTGACTCCAAAAAGCGTTCCAATACCTAACCTTGAAGTGGGGCGCGAAGCGCCCCACAAACACCTGTGGGAATTTCGCTTAACTTTGGTGAGATCAAACAAAGTACAAACTCTTGGCTACGATTTGGTCTTTGGGTCATGTGATTTGGCTCAGGGGTTGTTGAGATATGGTCAAAACAAAACTGTTATACCATTGGAACAGTTTTTGTACTTTTATTAAAAGATATAGGATCATCATGATTCAATGTATTATTTGCCTTTATTTGGTTCTACAAACAAAGATACACATATAAACATTATGTCTGAGTTTAAAAACATTCCCACACCTCTTGATTCTCTACCACTATCATCATGTGATCTCTTTCTGCTACTCAA
>JBBPMC010001081.1:0-13495 GCA_038090115.1 Strobilomyces echinocephalus
GACTAAACAGTTCATGGATAGGCGACCTTGGCTGGGCCAGACTCGAGGTGGCTGTCCGCAAAAGCATGTTGGTGAAACTGAGTTCATTGAGTCAAGTCTTGGCACGGCTTCCACGTTCTGGCCCGGGAATGCTATGTAATCAGTCTATTATTTGGAGCAACCAGACAGAAAGAATAAGTACTAGTCTATGTCAGTAGGGTAGAATGCAAGGAACGTGGCTAGTAAGCTTACCCTCCAATGGTCGAGTAGCTCGGAGGAAAGTAGGTAACTTATGTAACAATGCTGTGCACGAGTAGAGTAAACAAACGATGTCCATAAAAGAAAACATAACGAGTGCAGCGTACGATTTGCGTACGATAGTAAGGTCCACTATCTATAGGGCTGTTCAATAACACAGTCAAGTGCATGACGACCTCGCGTGAGGGGTCGACAAGGCTAAGGTTCTGACCGGAGAGTTTCGAACATGCTAAAACATGCCCCCGATTCTGGCACTGATCGTATCGTGGGTCAGTGGATCGGAAGCGAAGCACAGTTTCCGTCTACAAATTCACATGGAAACTAATTGAAACTGTATGTGATTGAGCGAGCCCGGGACTCGACTGATGCTAAGTGCTATGTTGCTATGTAATCATAGTTTATCATAGAGGCAGATGATCATGTCAGGAGAAAGAAATCTGATGATTTGCGGGCGTCGCCAGGCGACCCCTGGTACTTCAACTTGAGCGTGCACTAGATGTTGCCCGAGGTTTCCGGGGTAGCAGAGGTTCCAAGGTTGGAGTTCTCGTGGTGACGCCCGGTTCCTGAGTCGAACGCCTTCATTGGAATCATTCCCGAAGACTGCCGTGCCTCGGGATCGACAATCTCGATCTGTGAGGACCTCATCTATCACCTCAGAAACATGTATCGCAGGGCACGGCCGCTGAAGCGATAGTATGTACCTGTGTATGGCTCCGACTTGACGTCCTTCTTGCGTCAAGTCCGTCCCAAAACAGGACGCTGCTCCTACACGAGGTGGTCTCCCACGCTCCACGAGCATTCAGTGTCGAGAGGAGCGAATTCGAATACAACTTCGACAAGGCAAAGTCAAATACAAAGTTCCTTGAGATGAGAGAAAGTCAGGGGTTGCGTCCTCGTTATCGGTCACGGAATAAGGGCACACAGTGTTGTTTCCTAAACTCCAAATCGTTTATTAAACATGCACGCGGCGAAGGTGCTTTTACCTACAGATGCAAACGCAGGGATTATCAAATCAGTCAGGGCGCACAGCGACGTGATCAGGCCAGTCTGCACCGTCACTGATTTTGGCATGGCCGTCAGAGGTCTCTCCACACGGCGGAAACAAACTTACACTTACTCCGAACAATCTTGTGGATAAGATTGTCTGTTTGCGCGAACCCCGTGCGTTTAGTTAGCTAGCTAAAGTTATGAATCTGGCTGAAGACATTGTCCAGAACGCTCACCAAGATGTACACTAGTGATCCAGTAATGACGACGTCGGCAGCGGCCGAGGACGCCAGCCAGGTGATGGCAACAGGACCAGATTTGTGTATACCTATATATGTGTTGTAGGTAGAGATAGCGACAGAGGTCGCGATGCCACTAGCTGTGACGGAGTTGGGACGACGGTCCGTCGAATGTAATATTTCACCTACCGAATGAGGTGATCGCGAAGACATTAATGATAGCAGGGAGAACGATCGATCCGCTTAATATCCTTATCCGCCACGCGATAAAGAGCTGCACTGGCGTAGATATCATCACCTACAGACGAGTAGATTGGTTTCAAGCCAGGGATATCTATTCCTTTGAACTTACCGTCAATACGGCATCTTTGGAAGACATCCAATCAATGTATCTATATCGTCCCATCGCATAGAAGCCTGACTGTGCTCACCAGCTACCAGCACTGGAGCTCTAAGTAAGCTCTGTGAGGTTGCAATAGATCTTGACGCTTACAGATGGGTGTGTAAATAAGCGCGTGCGGCGTACCTGAAAAATATTCTTAGAGTCCTCCGAAGGGATGATGGGAATGAAATTACCGTAACGGACGACGAGAGGCTCGTATACCACGCCCATATCGCAGATCGTATTCGCCGTCTCACACAACAGCAAATATATTATCTTTTTCCGGTCGAATTTTTTCGAGTTCATATGGAGAGAGAGAAAACTTACAGAAATCTTGAACCATGCCGGATCCCTATGTTTTCCATGGAAATAGAAAAGCGCTCAGTTCTAGTGGAAACCGTCATTTACTCATGGAGTTCTTACGTTTTGAACCTCTGAAAGTATATATAAGTCTGTGGGAAAGTTATTCTCAGCAAATAT
Organism: Strobilomyces echinocephalus; assembly: GCA_038090115.1. Taxonomy (NCBI): domain Eukaryota; kingdom Fungi; phylum Basidiomycota; class Agaricomycetes; order Boletales; family Boletaceae; genus Strobilomyces; species Strobilomyces echinocephalus. Next base: position 2,326 of record JBBPMC010001081.1, read on the forward strand.
CGTGCTCGGTCGGAACAAACTTCTTACCTGCACCACCATAATCTGCCAGTGCATTCTCTCCTTAGAGAAATATCCAAGGACGAGATGTCGATCCCACTTACGCCCCACAGTATGCAATTAATGAATACACCGATCAGCAATGGCCCGAATCTGAGACGGAATGGATGAGAAGGGCCGCATCGGAAAGAATGGCGAGACCGTGGCTCACAGGAACTTGGCATCGTCCACTGGCATCATGTCCGAGAGAGCGGTGCAACGGGTCTCGAGCCTAAACTGCGATTGTTCTTATACTGCGACGGCCGTGAAACTGATTCAGAGGAGGCATTTCAGCCGATGTCACGGGTGTAAACTGATGCTTCCGAAACACCATCCCACGGCGACATGGAGTGTAACGTGGCGGCGAGGTCAAGCGCTCCAAAATTAATCGGATAAACGTCACTCGGCACGCGGTTAGCTGACACGACTCGGAGGCTAATTGAAAACTAATATTTCCCCCGCAATCCTCGTTGGGTTAACCACAACCTGAAGAGCTCAACGGTACTGCGCAGCGCACACGTACATACACACGTCGTTATTCAGTGGTAAAGATGATCTAGTGAAATACAGGCAGGCATTATTAGCATAGGCTAGTGTGCCACTCAAACTCACCCCCCTGATCGCATCACACGACCTTCCATGCCCAAAACGGACCTGCGTTCACGTCAAGCATCCATCATAACCATATAGTGCCATTACTCACCAAGTGGATCAGCCCTCTCGTGTCCTGCTCCTGTCCACATCCCGAGGAGCCCAATCGCACTCCCAAGCCCGCCCACCTGCACTGCCTCGCTCGACCATTCTGGTCCCCCCGTTGCCGTCGATTCTGATTCCTGTGTATACGTGTCCTGAAGAGTCAAACGTCAAATTATTTGCGATTGGGAGACGGACGGCGAATGGGATGTAGTTGTTGGGGAAGACCGAATTGGAGTCAAGGACATTGGACCGGGGATGAAACGAGGGCAGGACTTACCAACTGCCACCTGACTTCACCTCCTCCAATGAGTTGCACGTTGCCTCTAATTCTCCGTCCGTCATCCATACCGCGATCTGAACCCACAGAAGCACCGGTGAAATGGATTACTGGAGGGGGACGGAAGTAGCCACTGCGGTTACACGTCTTGGACCGTCTGTCGTCAGAAATATGGACGTTGACGTTGTTGCGGTCTTCGCTATCGTAGACTGGCATCAGTCCCGCACGGGTGTATCCGATGATTCGAATTTCCATGGGGATGATGCGACATGCTTCCTGCGTATCAATGGTGAGGAACTTGGAAGAGTCGAGCTGCATAACACGCAGTCAAAATGCTGTTGAAGGAAAACGACTGGTACACACGTTGAAGACTGTTTTTAACAAGCAACCAAAACATGTTAGCATCTTATTAAATTCTTCTGATAAAGTTGAGAATAACCAGCGAACGCGCAGCGCACCCGGGGAACATGTAAATGATAAATACGGAAGACGCTCACAAAGTAATTCTCTGTAATCCATCCAACAGACGCAGCGCCTAGACGAGGGAAGAGGTGATTGTCAGTCGTCGAACATCTCAACAACATAGTATGGATGTCGGGCATGGCATGAAGACTGGGGATGGGCGAAAATGGCTCCTGGCCGCACCAGCCGAAACAAGAAATATCTGGATCGCTCACCTCCAAATCCCGGCAACGCCTGCCCAATCCCAGCCCTCGCACGCCTCGCCCTCTAAGCCGATCTCCCAATCTCGAAGTCCTGCGACGGCAGAACCTCCGTCTTTGCCTTTGCCCTTGCCCTTGCCCTCTGCGGCAAACATACCCGGGTTTTCGAGCACGGCTGCATCTGCCACAACCCTCGGCTTTCTCACAGGGACGTCGTCTTTTGCGTCCGCGTCCCCATTGACCATCCTCTTTGCAGCCCGCTGTCGCTCTATCCATCCACCCCAGTATCCGCACGCGCTGCCCAACCGAGCGACCTCGAGATTCTTGAACTGAGAGAGTATGTCCGTGAGCTCGAGCGCGTTAGAACTCGCGTTGGCGGGGCCCTCGCTGGGCATCGTAGTGCGCGAGGATCCTAAAGAAACGGGCGAGGCGTGAACGTCATTTCCATGACCGAGGAGCCGGGCAGCACACCTTGCTCGGAAGACCCCCCTTTTACGCGTAAAATCTCGTCTTCGTCTTCCCAAAACGTGCCTATGCATCCAGGCCTGATGGGCGCGGCGTACTCGACGCTATCGCCGACATCATTTCCAAACAGGTCCCTCAGATTTGCTTCGACGACGATCCGTGCGCTTGCGAGGTACGCATAGTCTGGCCTGAGATGGTGAGGCTTGATCTCGCCCGGAGACACTGAGGGAGCTTGACCGGGGTCGATGTCAGTGGTGTCAGTAGTGTTAGTGGTGGCGAGAATGAGAGAGATGAGCGGATGCTCGGGTTCCATCGGTTCCATGTCCACGTCAGCATCGTCTGCGGAAGAGCCTTGGCCAGGGTCCGCTGGATCGCACCAGTCTTCGTCTTGGCTATCGTCGGACGTATAATCCGAGTCCAACTCGTCGGGTTCAACGTCCACACCCATGGACCAGGCTAGCGTGCTCAGACGGACTCCACCAGTTCCCGGCCGCGATCTGGTACCACTGGCACTGGGGCACTTGGGCCCATCCTGAGATTCACCCTCCACTCTACTTGCATCGGGACGCTCGACTCGTAGAGAGGCCCTGGTTACGACGTGGTATGGTCCCCACAGCCTATCCCCACGGAGATATTGCATGTCATAGACTCTCCTTCTTGCGAGGACGCGCGCGTCCGCGTGTTGCTCTGAAGGAGTTGGAAACGTCTGCGGGGTGCGACGTTTGGCTTGCTCGTCGCTGTTTTCGTCAAACTCTGAATCTCCGAGTCCATCTCCGCCCGTCCCCGACTGCTTTATCACCTCCGTGTTCGCGTCGGCGGATCCAGAATCGTCGGAAACAGGTTTCGTCGCAGTCCAAGTTGTACACGTCCCGGTGGGAACGAGCGGCGGAGGAACAGGTACAAAGCCGGTGATACACAGGATGCGATGGAAGACGTCGCCAAGGGGATCGCCGTCCCAGTACCCTGCCGCCGACAAGATCGGCTTATACGCCGGCAACCCACGCACCCCGATCACATGCGACGCCAACAGCGTACGCACCATCTGTGGCGGGAGCGACGGTGTCGGTATCGGTGTCTGCACCAGCCTTGCCACCTTTTCCTCCCCCTCCACCCCCTCGTCTTGGGCCCGGTCCCGTCCGTCGGCGCTCCGAATGGACGTACTACCGGCACGCGTGGCATGCGGGCCGTGCACCATATGCCCCATACGCGATCCGCTCCGGGATGCCTCGAACGCCAAGATCCCGCTCGCGAGCACGATCAACAGCGGCGGCAACGGCGGGGCGCTCGTCATGCGTTCCCGCCTCATCCCCACACCAGACCCGGCGTTCCCAGTCGGGTATGGCGAGATCACGGACGCGGCGGGGGTGAGCACCGTCAGCGCGATAGGCGGGGAGACGGGGAACGGCCGGAGGGTCAACAGCGTGTCGAGCACGACGGAGAGCGCGGATTGGGCGGCGGTGTGCCATGTTGCGTCGGCGTCGGCGTCGTCGGGTGTGTCGGGGGAGTCGGAGAAGTAGACGTCGCGGCGCCATGCCTTGAGCCATCTGTCTGCGGACACGCGTCTCCGGTATTCGATGCTCCAGTCCAAGGCTGCGGGATCAATGCGGGGATCCACGAGGGCGCGGTGTTCAAGGGCGGGGCGGGGGTCGTCCCAGGTGGTGAGGAAGAGCTCGCGCCAGAGGTGCGAATCAGGTGAAGCGTACACGAGCGTGTGCAACGTCCGGCATGTCTGCGAGAGGGAGGCGACCGTGCGGGGAGAGTAAGAACATATCAACACGGCCTCGATCAGCTCCGAGGGCAGCGTCAAGAACGTTATCGGCGACGCCATGACCATCGTCTTCGTCGTGGTCGTGGTCGAGGGCGTTGTGGGAAGACGTTCGCAGCGCTTGACTCAGCAACATCGACTCGGATGATAAATACGATTTCTCGTGGTGGGTATAGCTGCTACAAGTTCTCCACGTCGACGCCTGATTACCAACTACATATGCCGCCATGGTCCGGTGCCTTACCACGCCGTCGGCCTGATGCGCCTATTCAGCGATCGCATCATGAACGAAATGACCGAAACTCACCCAAACGTGCCGCTGGGGGGCAATGACTTGTAGGGTAACCCCTTGCCGTCCGCCGTGTTCGCATATACAGTGTTTCCCCACCACACTTGAATGGTTTTCAACCCAATCGTCCCGTCCTTCGGATACTGAAGCAGGAAAAAGATGAGAACAGCCGAAAAGGCCACGCCAGCGTCCATTGCAGCGGACAGAACATCTGTCACGAGTACAACAGCGTCAGCATCATGGACAGTCGTGCTGCGCTTGGAAGAAACACGTACAGTTGTATTTGGTCCACCACGAAAAGTGCTTCCTACGAATGTGGAAATTGAAGATGAACCCAACGATCGCCCACGGGACGTAGTTGACGGCGCTCGCAGGTGGGATATTTTGCAAACTATTGAAGACGACAGGGAAGCTAATACGCATCGAGGGTCAGCGAAGGGCAACCTGACCAAGACAGAGACCCCACTTGACGTAACGAATGAAACTCCTCGGCCACTTGAGCTGGATCATGTACGCAATCAACGGGGAGATCGCTCCGATGAGGAACCACCATATTAGCGCTACCCCCGTTCGCGTCAGCATTCAGTTCGTCTCCTCGATGAGGGAACAAGCTACATACATGAGTAGATCCCGCCGGAGGAGAACAATCTCTGAGGTCCGATGACTCCCCAGATGATGCTTGCAGTTCCAAATACTCCCGTGCTTGGGCAGATGAACCCAGCCTTTTGTGTCGAGCTGCACATGTCGGGAATATTCGCGAACATCCAAGCTTGTACAGCCAGCTGGACCGTCCCGGTGACTATCGTGGCGGCGACTTGAGCTGGATTGATCTCAGCACAATAAACTTGAATACAAAGAAGATGGCCGAGACATACCCCAGAACATCGGGCGAGGAGCAATCTTCATGTAGTGACCAAGTTTGAAATCAGAGGCGAATGCGAGCGCTATGTGATATGAGACAAAATAAATGTCATCGGCTAGCTCGAACAACGCCTACCTTGATTCGTCGTGTAGTATCCCCACGTCTTGAACATCATCATGGCAATTGGTCGACCAGGAAGAACGTATCCGACTACAAGTTCCGTAATCACACTACGAATCGTGCGAAGAGGATCGTCAGGAGGCGACGACGAACGATTTCGGGAAACGCACTTCAGACCAACCTGTTGGTTGGTTATAGCCTGAATCATACCAATAGGTATGACGAAGAAGAATGCTGCGGAACAGACACGGTCATCTCTCGCTCTAGAGCGCCCAATGAAACGCACCGATCGCCAAACACAGGCAGAACGCCCACACCGGGAATTCGGTGTGCCACACTTCGATCAAGATAGTACCGAACGCGAACGTGGATACTTTCAAACAAGCACGTAAGTCGCAGTCGCAAGGCGTCGCAGGATGGGAACGCACCTAGAATTACTACATACCACCATCCAGGGACCTCATTGTACTTGGACATCAAACGTGCATGGACATCAGGCTGCTCGCGCATCGAGCGCCTGCTTTGTGCTACGATCTGTTTGCGGAAATAGAGAAACGCGTGCATCAATGTAGCAGTGATAGAAGCGAACGACAATCCATAGGCTATGGCAAAGGTCATCCTACGTTGCCGTGAGCATCAAGCTCAGAGATGAGCGACACGACGCACGAAAGGAAAAGTGGGCTATATTGCTGGTATGCAGTAGCGTTGAACGTTAGGTCAGGGTTGAGGATCTTTGTGACGTTGTAGAGACTACCAGTGTTATCGTAGGACAAACGTGATGATATGCTGTCGTCAATGCTCCTGAGCAACGAACCGCTGGAAAGAAAGCGCATATACGCACGGTAAGTACGCGCTATACCAGGTGTTGGTATAATAGAATATTGGAGTGAGGAACCCTATGGTTGCTTGAGAAATCGCCTCAAGGGTGAAAAAAAGTAGACGAACAAATGACAAGTACAAAGCCAACAGCGACGTTTGCCTCGGCCCACCAAGGGGTCGCGAGCGGACTACCTGGACGCGACCGACACGCTCGTCAGCAAACTGACTGGATGTGAGCACACCGTACTCACCGTTAAAGGCGATCTGCGCCCAGTCAAATGTAATCAGGCTCATCCCGAGGCCATTAACGTAGCCAAATAATTGGTTGACGACGATATTTTTCGGTGCAATCCAGCACACCCATGAAAAGTAGGAGAGTGCTTGAAAGAGATAACCCGGAATAAAGTACCACAATAGGCCAGCCAACCATGCATACAGGAAGAAGCGTTCGCGGGAAATACCCCCACGGGTACCCATACCAACGTAGGACTGTGAATGAAGCGTATTGAATAGGGCACATGTCACTAGATTGGCTGGCCAGACTGCAAGGGCGAGGTTCGTTATTAACTGTCCGCACTTCCCTAAGAGCAGTATACGCACTCATAGAGGGAGGCTGGACGAGGAACCGGCGCAAAATACCACCCAGAGAAAAGCCGAGTAGCTGCGTCGACATAACCAACATCCATTGGTCTACGTCGATTAATTAGTTGCATTGGAGTGATAAGAAGACCAGCACGACAGATAAGGTATGGATTTATCACATATGACAAATCGTAATTGCAAAGGATTTGCGGTAGTGAGTATCATGCAACCGTTGTTTGAGCGAACGGCACTCACAGGTGAAGTCGGGCGTCTGTTGGTAGTATACACGCTGAACAGCGATGATGTCGGTCTGAATAGATGAAACACCTCAACCACTTAGCGGTGGAAACAGGACCAAAACATACAGCATATGCCGCTATGCGTGAAACCAGTCAGCGAGTGTCGGGTGTAGAGATATGATGATGGACGTACAGGGAGCGCCGACGGTAGACATGATCGTCAAAAGAACGTGTTCTTTAATGGTGAAAGGACCGGGATTAAGAGGGACTCCAAGGATGCGCCAATTAGGGACAATCTGTTTGCAACGCCGGATCAACAGCCGATTGTGCAGACGGACACAAAAAACACACCGCGGCCCATGCACGACCCAGCGGCAAGGACAGTAACACCGCGACGTAACTAGATATGGTGACCGAGGGATAACGAAAGAAAAAGAACTGGTTCAACCCAGCGAGTAAGATGGCGAATAACATGCCTTGGTTGAGGGGAGTCAGTGCTTGTGAACTAGATCTGAGGTATGCGCATACCCAGTACCCAAACGCGAAGAGTAGAGGTCGGGATACTCGAATCGTCCGTGTTGGCCACAGCAGACCGCACCTCGGGGTACGGCGAGTCATCCTCTGTCAAGTGTTCAATTTCAGGTAAGCTGTACCATTCACGACCATACTGACCTAGCAGACCGGCTAGCGCATTCTCGCGGTCAAGGTTCGGGTCATCGAAATCGGCGATGTGTGCGAGCACGTCTGGCACGTCCTGCTTCAGGCCATGGTAATATGCAAGATAAGGCTGACGTACCGTCCTCCTTCAGATGTTCTTTTTCGAAGTCCGGGCTGTCCTGGCTGCTCCTGAACTGATTTACCATGATCAGAGCTGAGCGTCGACGGTGCGTGGAAAATGGTGCGAATGACAAGTCAGTTAGAAATACGGCCGGGGTCTTTGAATGTTCCTGCAAAAACATCCAACGCCAATCTGATGCGTCGATGAGCCAGCAGTAGCATGCGGAGCATCGCGCTGAAACACGACGACCCTACCATTTGGATGGCATGTGTTCCGTGTCACATCGACAGAAGTCTGACAGCACGAAGGAACGTCTCGGCAAGTCGCGTTCTTCGAAATGAAGGCCAAGGCACGATAAGCTTTGACGCGAGGATCGTTCCCGAGATCCGTGCGGTGCACGGGATATGTAAGAGGGGAATAAGTAGATCAGGGCTCTCAGTGGCTGGGGGCATAAGCGAACAGTCCAACTTCTACGACCGGTAGCAGCTTGCCTTTGGACAAGGATTCGTTTCAAGACAACCATGGCGACAGACCGCGACTAAGCTGATCTAGAATGTCGAATTATTGGCAGTATAGAAACGCGGTTCTGGCCAACTCGGACGTCAGAGAACAGACACTAGTACATATACTCGGTCACCCACGAAATGAAGTACATATGCCTGATATCAAGGATGGTTTGCGAAAGGAAGTTCCAACGGGCTCACCTGCGGCATGCTCGCCATTGGACACGGATGGTGTTTATGCTAGTTTACACGGGCAAACCTTGGTGCCTGGCAGCTCTCGGGCCGGTCGATGCCAGTGGAAGAGTTAGAATACATACTTACCACGACGTGTTAGAACGAGGCCGTCGTTAGTCCCTCAGGTTGTGGTAATGAACTTTATTATCCGAGTCTACCTAGGTGGTCGTCGGATGTTAACGACACAGTATGGAGATTAGCGGGACCAGAGGACTCAAGTACTCACCCCTCAGGTCGTGGTAACGAACTGAGGGAAAGACTCGACGGAGATGAACTTAAGTATTCGTCAGCCATAAGGTTTGGAATGTGCCAACGTCACGCATTGCGTTGCGGTAGGAGGATATATAATGAGCACGCATCGACTTGCAATGGTTCAGGACATCGAAATCGATGCCAGTGAAGACAGTATATTGACGTCGACTGTCTTGTTCGCTTGGAATGCTCTTCGGCGGAAGACGCGATGCGCGTGAGCGAGGAGAGCGCTGGTTCATCGTCACGTCCGGGTTGGTGCCTGAGGCCTGAGGGCGGCTACAGTGTGTGCGGCGTGGCATGTCTGCGTCGTGAAGAGAGCTCACCGAATACGCTCTCGACTTTTCTGCGTTTCGGCTTTTGGGATCGGGGAGCTTGGGCAGGGTCTTTCTTGAGCTCTGGGGGTCGGTTTCAGGATGCACCTAGTCTGGGGTTGGGTGGACGCACTGGGTTTGTGTGGGAGGGTGAACTTGTGTGGTTCTTGACGTTAGATCGGGGCATGAGACGGGTGGACGGATGGGAACTGTTTCTGCCCATCGTGTTTTTCACTCTCCGCCGAGACACTTGCCAGCAAATCATTTGTGCCCTTCCGTTATCTGATACGTCTAATATATGCTAGCTATGCTCTCAGGTCCGACTTCTACTGCGGCAAGCAGTGAATCTGGTGCTAGCACGACTGCGGGGAAAACATAGGTCTCAAGGGCAATTTCATCAACCGTGACGTAGCCAGGCCCCGTTGGACGCGCTTGTCGTCGCTGCAGGTTACTATGGTGGGTATGGGTCTGACACAGTTTGGGAGGAAACATATAGTACGACCAGGCTTGGTCGTCGGCGCCAATCAACAGAACGTCGTACGTCGCTGTGCGGGTTTGCGCCGATACGACGTATGCGAACTCCCACAAAGGGCCGCAGTGGACGCCTGGCAGCTCCTCGCGTCGACCGTGTGCAGCAATCAGAACCCGATCCGCCCAAGCGACGGCCGAGACTCGGAGCATCTTCGAGCTCGCGCCGTCCCTGAGCGGGCTCGTGAACCACACCGGCCACCACCCGACGCTCGTCTTCTACGACACGGACAACGCCCTCGTCCCCGCGCTGTTGTTCCGGTACGACTTCGTGGACGCGACGCGCCAGCTACTTGCCAATAGGTGGACCTGTACGCATCGCTTCTGTGCGCACTGGGGCTGGGCGCATGGCGACACGACGTACGCCGCCTACCTCGACTGCGTGGCGCGGAATTAGATCACCTTCTGGGGGCACAGATCAGCGACTACGCGTCGAAGCAATGAACTGGAGTCGTTGGGGGTTATTATGGAACAAGGTGGGATGCGTTCGTGGGGAGCAAGCGGAGTGGGACGGTGTATGACGCAGGGGAGGTAGCGCGGATCATGTTGTCCATCGGGGAAGCGTGGGATGTGCAGGGAGCGGATGTCTGGAATGTTGCGGGCGATGGGAGCGAGGAGGCTGGGAACGCGTTAGAGCTGGTCTAGGCGCTGGCGCCCAAATATGTATGTAGGAATGCTCGACAGCGTGAGAGACTTCGGGAACCGCGCGCGCCCGATGCTTTTACTCGCGATTGGGAAAGCGGGGGGTTCATGTCCGATGATCAATTAGCCTACCATGGTAGCGACGCTCCCAAAGACAAGCTTATTGTTATTGCTTAATGAACCCCACGACCTCTCTTTTAGTACTCATCAGCAAGACAAGCAGCCAGATCGAGTGTCTGAAGTCTTCGAAGCGTCAATATGGCAATTGTAATAAAAGAAAGATGGCATCCCGGCCACCGACATGGCCTTGGGCAGGATCTGGATGAGTTCCGATTCAACGCCACTCGTGTCCAAGAAACTTTTTGCTCACTTCGAAACTGCATAGGATCTCCCCAGAGTTGAGTGTACGACACTCTGTTATAGGTCGTCGCGACATCGAAGGCAAGCACAAGCTTGCGAGCCTCGCCCTTGTACGACTCGCAGGTGGGCATGCCGCCTTTCTCCAAGTAGTCTGAGGTAGAAAAAAGTGGCACAGGAAGACTCTGCTGCTAGGACTCTGGCAGAATTCAGAGGTGCTTGTCATATGTATATCGAACTTGAGGAATGCTTTCAAAAATATTAGTCGGTGCTGTCTTCGATGTTTACATTTGCTAGGTATCACATACCAGATATCTGTGCATTTAAATGTTCAGGAACTTGGTAGCGGGAGGTTCTTCAGAAATCTGAGAGAAAATGCATCATTTATTGACTCCCAAAGCTCATGATAATTATCTTGACATAGCGTCGCCAGAAGTGCGCTTCTGCATTCTCAACGTGCTTGGAGATGAAGTGCGCTATCATCTGAATCTTGGCTGGCTCTATGTATTTGCCGATAAAGAGGGTCGCGAAAAATGGCAGTAACTTTAGCCTAGGTCAGACAGTCATTTTGGATAGATTGTTGCCGGTGGACACCACGTTCGTCGCCGCACCGGAAGGACCGTACGATGACCATAAGATAACGGGGTGACTTACAGATTCGCGGAAGCGTCTCTTCGCAAGTTCCTTCCGTTGTGATTCGTATGCTGGACAAAATTGGCGTCGACCAGAGAGCTCGTGGCAATTCCCCGCGGT
>JBBPMC010001082.1:0-13493 GCA_038090115.1 Strobilomyces echinocephalus
TCGATGGGTCCAAAGACAAATTCCTTCAATGGTGGCGGACCATCGAGCTGTTTATCGCCGGTCACCGGAAGGCACCGACCGATCGCCAGAAAGTGATTCTCGTCCTATCCTACATGACGGGGGATAACGCTGCAGGACGGTTTGCCGACCTTTACAATCGCGAGCGACGTATCGGTACCGAAAGCTTCGACGCCTTCGCCGCCAAGCTGCGTTTTGCCTTCCGTCCGGCCGCCATTCAGCGCAAGGCAGAAAAGGAACTCCTCAGACTGCATCAGGGAAAGGAGATGGTCGAGGACTTTGTCGTTCGGATGAAACACCTCATCATCGAAGCCGAGTACGACCTCGTCGACAACAGCCGCCTCCTGATCAACATTCTTCGCACCGGTGTCCACAACGAGACGGTCGAATACGTGGAGCGCTCTCAGCCTGCGCTCCTCGACTCGCACTCCTTCAGCGACTGGGAACTCGCACTCATCCATGCTGACCAAGTCCTTTCGGAGATCGCCGATCGCAAACGTGGGGTGCACACGGCGCATACGACGACGACAACACGGTCCTTTCCCCCCAAGGCTGCGACTGGGTCGACCGCCTTCGCGTCTCAACCTCAGGGCGCTCCCAAGCCTAGCGTCCACCCGAACCAGGCCGGCACCTTTGGTGGACACGGAGTCCCGATGGATATTGGGAAGGCGCAGGCTGAGGGGAAATGCGCGAAGTGTAGCGGGCCATGGCCCTGCAGGGAGCACATGCGCCCCCGGCGCCAGATCCGTTTCATTGAATTTAAAGGGGCTAAAATCTTTTATCAGAACTCGGAGGAACTGGCGGATGCCATGAAGGTTGTCGAGCGGAGCGAGGATTTTGTCGCGGGGGCGTAGTTGACGGTCGCACTACCTCCCCCATGTGTATTTCGTCAGGACAGTTTTCAAACCGATTCGCTGTACTCGACGTCGCAGAGACCGATGATTCCGACTCGCTGCCACCTGCTCCGTGTTCCACTCCGCCCCCTCCTTCTCCTTCTCCCGCTCCCCGCCCCCCTCGGCCTCGCGCCATCTCTTCCTCGCCGCGCCCTCCCCCTTGTCCAGCTTCCTCGGGTCCCTCGGGTCCAACTGTTGTTGTGCCACGTCCGGCCCGCTCGCGTCGCCCCAAGCGCCGCGTGTCCAAAAACGGCCGGATGCTGTGGGTCAACACGGTCGATCCGTGGTCCGTCCAATGGATCAAAGCGGTCGTCGACGGCCCTGATGCGTCCTGAGCCTCCCACCATCTCCGCTCCTTTGTACATGACTCCCGTGTGGGCGAGGTCGACGCCTCCCTTGTGGCCGACCTTCGCCTCTTGTCACCCGACGACGCTCACTGGGTGCTCCGCGACCTCCAGCATCGCCCTAAATTCGTTCGTCACGTCTCGACCTCTCGGGAGCGCCCGCGGGACTCCCTGGAACTTTCCGCGTCGCTGATCACTAGTGACTCACGTGACTTCACCGTGACTGTTCTGGTGGACTCCGGCTGTACTGGATCCTCTATCGACCGTGCCTTCGTTGTCGAGAAGGGGATGGCCACACACAAACTCCCCCGTTCAATTCCAGTTTACAACGCAGATGGTACGCAAAACTCCGCTGGTCGCATCGAAGAATTCGTCACGGTCGAACTCCGTATCCATGACCACTCAGAACAAATCGCGCTAGCAGTGACAAATCTGGGCAGCAACACCGTCTTTCTCGGACATGACTGGCTACGACTACACAACCCACACATCGACTGGAGAGAAGGCTCCGTCGAATTCCAATGTGACGACGACCACATGCCAGGCCTGATTGATGTCGACGATGATGATGATGACGATGACAACGAACATGTGAACTTCCATGAGGGCGAGCGCCTGTTCCAGCTCAAGGTCGACAGCTACATTCGAAATGTCTCTACTGACATCGCGGCAGCGCTGAATTCGCAGAAACCAAAGAAAACCTTTAAGGAAGCTGTACCTGCACATTATCATGACTATGAAGACGTCTTCGCGAAGGAGAATTTCGATGAACTTCCTCCACGACGCCCTTGGGATCATGCGATTGAGCTCCTACCAGGTGACCACGTCATTGACTGTAAAACATACAATCTTTCACCTGACGAACAGAAGGAACTCGACGATTTTCTCGAAGAGAACCTTCAATCTGGGCGGATCCGCCCTTCCAAATCGCCGTTCGCCTCCCCCTTCTTCTTCGTGAAGAAGAAGGATGGACGACTGCGCCCCGTACAAGATTACCGCAAGTTGAACGCCATTACTGTAAAAAATCGCTACCCTTTACCGCTTGTGTCCGAATTGGTCGACAAACTGAAAAACGCCAAGTATTTCACCAAGCTCGACATCCGGTGGGGGTACAATAACGTCCGCCTTGTTGACGGCGATGAGTGGAAAGCGGCTTTCCGCACAAATCGTGGTCTCTTCGAACCGCTTGTAATGTTCTTTGGGCTATCAAACTCACCCGCCACGTTTCAGACGATGATGAACCACCTATTTCGTGACCTTATCAACCGTGGGAAGGTCGTCATTTACATGGACGACATCATGGTGTTCACAACAACGCTTACGGAACATCGCTCGGTTGTTCGTGAAGTGCTGCAAATCCTACGCGACAACAAGCTCTACCTCAAACACGAGAAATGCGAATTTGAGGCCCTCGAAACCGAGTATCTCGGCCTCGTCGTGGCGGAAAATACGGTCAAAATGGACCCCGCAAAGGTTTCCGCCGTTGTTGACTGGCCTGTACCCAAGTCCAAAAAGGAGCTGCGAGGCTTCCTCGGCTTCCTTAACTTCTACCGCCGTTTTATTAAGAACTTCGCCCAGATCGCCCGCCCTCTGAACGCGCTGACGTCTGTCAACAAGGCCTTCCTCTGGGACGAGGCCTGCCAATCTGTGTTCACGCGACTGAAGACAGCGCTCTCGTCCGCGCCAACGCTCACCATGCCCACCCATTCCGACCCATACCGCGTGGAGACCGACACCTCTGGATTCGGCCTCGGTGCTGTCCTCTCGCAATGCCAAAACAACGTGTGGCGTCCGGTCGCCTTCATCTCACGTTCCCTGGCCGACGCAGAGCGCAACTATCACGCAGCTGATTTGGAAATGCTTGCGGTCATCTTTGCGCTCAAAGAGTGGCGCCACTACCTCCTGGGTGCCCACTTTCCTTTTGAAGTCCTTACTGACCATAAAAACTTAGAATTCTTCCGTAAGCCCCAAGACCTGTCACGCCGTCAGGCTCGTTGGCAGCAAGTTTTACAGGAGTACGACCTGGTGATGACCCACCGGCCTGGCCGAACCAACCCAGCTGACCCGTTGTCACGCCGACCGGACTTTGCCGCGGGAATGGCGTTGGATAACTCACAGACAACGCTCCTGCCCAACCACCTGTTCGATGAACGGCGGCTGACGATCGCATGTGCCAATCAACACCCACAGCCTGAGCCTCCATATGCGGATGGCCCGCCGGCCTGTCCACCTCCCCCGCCAGAGGCACATCCCGACTCTGTCGAAGCCGCGATACACAAAATCCAGTACAAACGGGAACGCTACGTCCGGGAGGGGCTCACTCGTGCGGACTCACCTTGGAGTGAACGTGCAGGTGTTGTCCACTGGAACGACCTGCTCTACGTCCCTAACGAACCCACCCTGCGGGAACGGATTCTACAGGAACATCACGACCACCCCCTCGCTGGCCACCCGGGCACCCGCCGCACTCGCGACTTGATCATGGACAAGTACTACTGGCCCAGCCTCCGGCGCGACATCGAACGTTATGTGCGCGGCTGTGACACATGCCAAAGGGTCAAGCCAAAGGCCGTCTCTCGCCAGACACCGCTCCACCCCAATGCCACACCCACCGCTCCATGGGAGGAAATCTCGGTCGACATCATCGGCCCCCTCCCGGACTCGAACGGCAAAAACGCGATCTTGAACGTTGTCGACCGTTTTTCTAAAATGATCCACATCTTCCCTGTTCACGAAACCATCACGTCGCTCAGTGTCGCAAAAATTTTCCGCGACCACATCTTCAAACTTCACGGTATCCCTCTCAAAGTGATCTCTGACCGTGGCCCGCAGTTCGTCTCCTCCTTCATGGCGGACCTCTACAAACTCCTCCGGATCGTGCGCAACCCTTCGACCGCATACCACCCTCAGACGGATGGACAGACAGAGCGCATGAACGCGGAGGTAGAACAATACCTTCGGATCTATACGAACCACCGCCAGACGGACTGGGCGGATTGGCTGCCTTTAGCCGAATTCGCGCACAACCAACGCACGTCATCTGCCACTGGCCATTCGCCGTTCCAGCTCAATTACGGCCACCAACCCCTCATGAACATTGATCGTCGTCGGACCGTGCGCAATCCTTCTGCCGAGGATTTCGTCGTGCACATGCAACGCACCCACGACGACGCCCGTGTCGCCCTCGACCATGTGAGCGCGGACATGAAACGCTTTCACGACCGCCATGCACGGCCGCCCCGTTCCTACCTACCTGGCGACCTTGTCCTCTTGGAGGCCACGAACATCCGCTCGGACCGGCCCTCCCGCAAGCTTGACGACAAGCGCTATGGCCCATTCTCGGTGGTCGCTAAGGTGGGGGAGGGTGCTTACAAGTTGAAGCTCGACAAATCGTGGCGGGGCATCCATCCTGTGTTCAACGAGTGCCTGCTCTGGCCATATACGCCGGGTGCTTTCCCGTCACAGCGCGCGCCCCCGCCACCGGCGCCTAAATGTTGGATCCCACGCAGAGGCGACGCGAAAGGAGTCACTATTCAGGTGAGCAAGAAAATATCCCGAAACTGAGGGGCCTGGTCGACGAGACGCGGCCCCTTATATACTACGAGTCGATACATGTGATAAACGGACGCGATACATGTGATAGACGGAAACGGAAATAATGGAGGCAGGAAGGAATGCGGGAAATGACGGGAGGCGTCATGGAGGCGTCATCGATTAGGTAAGAGGGAAGAAAGGGAAGAAATCCTAACAGGTATTGACCGCATGGGTACCTATCGCCGACAACAATACGCATGCCCAGCTACGTTTGGCGCTCTCTTGGATCCAGTTTACCGACCTCGCAGCTGAGGCGCAGACGCTACCGCTTCACCTGCTGGTGCAGCGCGCAAGACGGCTGTGCAAGAAGTATCGTCGCGTGCTCGTCGTGGCTGGGCGGCCGAAGCGGTTCGGATGGACGTGGAGGAGTTGTTGAAGCGCGGAGGAGCACAAGTACCAGAGCCAAGAGTGCGAGATGATGTGCAAGACGATCGGAGACGAGCGGGGAGGGAGGTGTAAGATGGTGATGCTGTTCGACGTTGTCCTGTGTATAAATGTAATCGATGGCCCGGGTGCTAGTCCGAAGTTCGGGTTATGCGGCCCGCGTACCCCGAGTCTGGATTCCAAGCTAATCTACGTACCGACTCTAGTAATTCTCTGTTCCGTTGGCCTCTCGACCTTGGGCGGTCATATCGTTCGGACAGGATTGTCAGGGTGAATTGCTATTACCTCAAGGCGCCCGATTGCCAGTCGACCGAGGGATTTTGAAAACGCAATGGAAGCCAGCCGTGGCCAACGATGGGAACACTGGACAACTTGCAGACACGAGCTCAGTTGGGGCGACGACGTGCGGGTACAACGGCTGACGCGCTGACGTGCGGTTCAGAAGCGCCGGGTTGGAGTCCTACCCATGACCGGCACGAACTTCGGCCCTGTGCGGAGAGGTTCTGGACTTTTTCAATCATGAGGCAGCTCAACTTTTTAGGACTGGACCACCGTTTGAAACGTACATGCGGCGATTACGCGCGACTCAACGGCTCGGGCAAGATCAACGTCGGCAACCTTACTTTTTTTTCTCCGTGCACATCCGAGTGTCACTTCGGAGTGCGCTGACTCGACCTCGAGCTCGTTCCATAAACCCACTTCCCGACCCGAGTCGATCACAACCGAGCGACCCGGGGTCCGACCTGCTCCACTCACGCCCACACGTATCTAACCCACGCACAGACGATGGCGACACTCCGCCGCCTCCTCTTCTCCCGGCGCACGCTCGCGCTCGCGACGGCCTCAGCGCTCGGCGTCGCAGGCGGGGGGTACTACTATCTCAACTCGGGCCCGACGCCGTCTGCGTCGACGCGCGAGACGAGGCGACCTCCGCCGGCGTGGACACCTCCGACGCGGCAGGCCATGTTGGACGCACTCGAGCGCAGCGCCATCGAGAAAGAGAGGGAGGGGGGACGAGGCGAGGCAGAGGACGTGTTTGACTTGTTGATCGTCGGAGGCGGGGCGACGGGCGCGGGTGTTGCGGTCGACGCTGCGAGTCGCGGGCTGCGCGTCGCCCTCGTCGAGAGGAGCGATTTCAGCTCTGGTGCGTCTCATTTCGCTTTTCTTGTGGGGCGGGAGGCAGGGCTGACCGTCGGGCCGCAGGCACGTCATCCAAGTCGACCAAGCTCGTGCACGGCGGAGTGCGCTATCTGCAAAAGGCGGTGATGGAGCTCGATTACGAGCAGTACAAACTCGTGAAAGAGGCGTTGCATGAGCGAAGGATTTTCTTGCAGACGGCGCCGTATCTGTCGCAGATGCTTCCCATCATGCTCCCGTTGTACAAGTGCGTTCGAAATGCGCTCGGCCTGGGTTCCGTGTTGACGAGCGGCGCCTCAGGTATTGGCAGGTCCCTTACTATTACGCGGGGTGCAAGATGTACGATCTATTAGCTGGCAAGGAGAACATGGAGGGTTCGTATCTCATGTCGAAAGGGAAAGCCTTGGAAATGTTTCCGATGCTCAAGCGGGAGGGTCTCGTCGGAGCCGTCGTTTATTACGATGGTGTGTCTCACTACGATGTTCATTTCGAGCGACTCATTGTCTTCCAGGACAACACAACGATGCAAGGATGAACGTCGCCCTGATCATGACAGCCGTCAAGCTGGGTGCGACCGTTGCCAACTACTGTGGCGTCACTAAACTCGACAAGAACGACCAAGGGAAACTGATCGGTGCTAGAGTCAAGGACGAGCTCACCGGACGGGAATTCAACGTTCGTGCCAAGGTGTGTCCCCTGTTCGTTCTATTTCACGTCGCATCTCACGCATGAGCAGGGCATCATCAACGCAACTGGCCCGTATACTGACTCGCTCCTCTCCCTCGACAATGCCTCACACAAGCCCATCGTGCGACCTTCGTCGGGCGTTCACATCACGCTTCCGGCATACTATGCCCCGGCCCGCATGGGTCTTCTCGACCCCGCCACTTCGGACGGCCGTGTCATTTTCTTCCTCCCTTGGGAAGGCGGCGTCATCGCTGGGACCACGGATTCGCCTTCAAAGGTGAATGCCGAAGGCGAAGAAGTGATGCCAGCCGAAGAAGACGTACGATGGGTGATCGACGAGGTGCGGGGCTACCTCAGCCCGGACATCAAGGTCCGTCGCGGAGACGTGCTCAGCGCTTGGTCGGGTCTGAGACCGCTCATTTCCGCTTCGAACGAGGGTGGAACGGAAGGGTTAGTGAGGAATCATCTAGTGCGAGTGGAACCGTCGGGATTGATCACGATCGCGGGAGGCAAGTGGACAACGTATAGGGCGATGGCGGAGGAGACGGTCGATCGCGCGGTGGAGATGTTTGGATTGCAAGACAAGGTAAAAGGAGGATGCCAAACGGCAGAGCTGAGGCTCGTTGGAAGCCATGGATGGAGTCCAAACATGTTCATCGGGCTCGTTCAAAGAGTCAGTTGAACTCCGTTTGTCGTAGGCATGATTTGCTGACACTACCTCCTAGTTCGGTCTTGATACCGATGTGGCCAAACAGCTTTCGCAAAACTATGGGGACCGTGCCTGGACGGTTTGTGCTCTGGCCGAGTCGACTGGCCATGGGGTACGTCTCTCCCCAGGCTATCCCTATGTCGAGGCAGAAGTCCTCTACGCCGCGCGTCATGAATATGCCTGTACGGCAGTCGACGTCCTCGCTCGACGAACCCGCCTCGCTTTCGTAGATGCCCAGGCGGCACTCGCAGCCCTCCCGCGCGTCATCGAGATCATGAGCAAAGAGCTCGGGTGGAACCACGCGCGCCAGCGAGACGAATACACCCGGGGCGTCACGTTCCTGGGGAGCATGGGCCTCGCGCCGGGGTCCGTCGTGAGCGACGCCGCAGCGCAAACGTGGATGGGCTGGTTCAAGGGCGGGTTCTGGCGGCTCGTCGGGCTTGCTGGGGTGCCTGGACCGCCTGGCGTATCCTCTTCGTTCAAGCCGTCGCACAGCCGATCCAAGCTCGACGCGGGCGAGGTCGAAGCGCTGAGAGAGTTGTTCGATCGGCGCGTCGCTGCTGCTTCGTCTCGCGCTGGGCGATTGAACAAGGCGGACGTCGAGCCCGCCCTGAGAGACTTTGCGCGCGAGTGGCCTGGCGCGGGCTACGAAGGGTTCAGAGAGGCCGATTATCGCTACGTGTTTGCACAAGAAGATCTTCAGGACCGGGCGGACGTGGACTTTGACGAGTTCGTCGAGGTGGGTCACCTTTCCACGTTGGTGCCCGTGCGAGACTGATTCTCCCGCCTTTCAGATTTGTGGAAACTTGAAAGACGTATCTATGATGAACGTGGCCAAAGGGGCCAAGAAACGGAAGCGGATACCTGTCGAGAAGAGCGGCGGCGGGGTGTAGGCGTGAGTTGTATCTTTTCTCTGTGCTGCGGTTGTTTTCGGTGATCTCTGTCGCTGCTATCTACTTAGAGTTGTATGAGGTACTGATACCCACTCGGGTCGCCCGTGCCTGTACCATTTCCTAGTAACATATCTGGATCAAGACAAGAGGAAGCTAGGACGACTGAGTACTGAAACCTGCCACTAACCCTTGGTCAGTCGCGCCCACCCAACATCGTCAGGTCGTTTTTAGCACGTTGCAAATCCCTCGGATTCTCGGCTCAGTATTTAGTCCCAACTATCGAACTAACTTTTACACGTGGCTTAGGGTTGATGCTTATCTCTTTGAATAGGATCATCTCGACGTAGTGAAAATTCGAGACCCGACGCGAACTCTCCCGTGGAGTGGTTTAGCAGAGGGAACGAAGCCGCAATCCCGCAATCCCGCAGTCTTTCGAAACCTCGCGGGAAGGTTCTGAAATTTCTGACATCCATCATGCTCACCCGAGCTCGGTCGGTTTGGGTCGCGGGTACAGGCTAAATAAATAGATATATTATAGATCGCAAATGTCCTCGGCGCGGAGGACCGTAGAACGGAGTATAGAACCCAGTTCTACATACTTGGCGTCATCGCCATGCAACGGGATTATTGCGTCTTTCCAGACGCAACCTTGCGGTGGCCCTGAAAGGCATCGCACAGGGAACGCGCGATGTCACCACCGAGACGCCACACGATCATGCCCGGGAACACGAGCCAGAGACTGTCCCATCGGAACATGTCAAGTCCACGATGCGCGCAACCAAGGACGAGGGGGGAAAGCCGTATCAGCCATACGCACGGCGTGCCAAGTTGAGGACGACAGAAAACAAAACACTCACCCGTTCGGCAACGCCCAGTAGAGCAATAAATCCTTCCAAGGATTGTGCCCCACTGCACATCCACCACAGTAAAACTCCACCATCCAGTAGAGGAGCGTCTTGGACAACGTCATCGTCGCCGCAGCAAACCCAACTAGGGGCGCGCCGGGCCAGCCGGACACGTAAGCGAGATAAACGTAGGTGAGGCTCATCGCGGTCTCCACTAAATTGAGAAATGCTGGGAAGGAGGTCAAACGAGCTTGAAACGAGTCAGAGAAAGCCTTACACTGCGCATTGGTAAACCCGTTATTTTCTTCGATGGCTTTCAGGCCATATACCTGTCCCGCGAAAGCTAAACGAATCGTCGAACCAACTTCAATGCGAAGGCGAACGCACGTAATCGATGTTCTGATATAATCCGTATGGCTCCCAAATCCAGTGAAGATCTCCCCCGGTCATCGAGCGCGGTCTAAGAACGGTGTCAATGAGGCATCGTCGAGTCATCGTCGTGCGTGCCACACACCTCATAAAACAGTACGATGCATCCCAAAGGACGACAGGTGCGGTTATAAGGAACCAAAGGGTGATCCAGGTATAGGTCTTTACCGCCATGTTTGCTACAAGGCGAGTCAGAAGTTGGCCCGAAAAGGCACGGTTACCTACCACGTGACTTGGCGTACGCCTCATGTTTAGCTTCTTCATCGGCGCACGGTCGCGTCGGTTCGAGTCCAGAAGAACCGGTCGCGCTGGCGAGGATGCCTCCTGGAAGGACATCCCATTTGGAGGTGTGAGCAGCTGAGAACATGGGAGCGAGCGGAAACCTGGACATGGTGGTGAGTGGCGTTGGATAGGCGGCGCTTTTGTTGTGCTCACCACGCGCTTAGGGTATTACATCAATGGCACACGCTGATGCGGCGTGGCCAGTGGCCCGAGGCGGTGTCCTATGAATCGGACCGAGAAGACCAAGCGTTCAGTCCTGTTGAGTCCTTGATTTCAACCTTGATCATCGACCCAATTCCTCACAAATTTAGGATCATTGATCACTGACGACTTGTTGATTGTGTTGGAGAACAGCCCGACGCCGTGTATATATCATTCACTTACTAGGATATGTTCGTTTGCTTTTTCCACCTACCATTTACATACCTCTAGGCTAGGTCGCCATGAATACCAGACACTTGATTCAGATTCGGACACGGTCCCAGGTACCCAGTGACATCGCGTTACCGTTTTCCGTGGAGTTCTTGTGGCATCGCCGTGCGCCCGTTCACGCTGCCATTATGTTCATAAACCCAGAACGTGGTTGGTCTCACTGTAGGAGCAACGACAAGTTACATGGATATGGAAGTACGAATACATGATTGATATACGGGCTCAAAAGTGTGCAACATACCTGTCGTTTGCTCCATCATGCACCCACAAGAATATGGGTAGAGTGGGGCGAAAGAATATGATTAAGTAGAAGACCAGACGACCCGTCCGAAGCAAGGATCCCCCTCTTTTCCACGTCCCTCTCAAGGCGTTCGAAAAAGTCGATAGCACCGGATGCGTGTGCAACGCGTGCACATAACGCGTGAAGAGCGAGCAAAAGAGGGTCGGGCGGTGGCACATCTCTGTTCTGCGAGTCGAACTCGACAACCATGGGAGCACCCTCAACTGCACGGTCTTGACCTTCAAAATTGACACAGATGGCCCTCTTGTGGCTGTCGTACAGGGTACCAATTCGGTAGCGGTGTGGCTGCACATCTGGTCAGATGGTGTCACAAATCTCCCTTTGAATAGCATACCGTCTGAGTAGGTTCAAACCACACATTGAAGCGATTAAAATGAAAGTAGAGTTCAGGTGTCAATGAAATCATATTCCAGACTTCATGAACACCATCTGTTTGTCCAAAAGTATCCACAAACTTGGAAAATCCAAATGACTCGAAGATGCTCATGGCATTGGCAGTATGATAGGTCTGAATAACCATGAGCATAATGAAACACTTGACAACGATTGAATTCTACCTTGTAAACCTTGGAGTCCTCATTCTCGGGTTCTATGCCTTCTATCATGGGTTCATGGAATATGTAGGCTGTCTGGATGCAGTTATGGAGGACTTTGGTTATATCCGCAAGAGGTGGGCAGTTGATGAGTGACGTTTGATCATATATACCAGTGACAATGCACCGGAAGCCATCACGGGCCAGTGCCTGAACAGAACGGAAGGAGTAAGACAGATAAGGGGTCAGGAAATATATGCACACCTTGTTCCTGGAGGACGTGCAATGGTCACCAGTTGGAGAGCGCGATGGGTCCAAGAGAATCGGCCGGTACGGGAAGCTCGGCGTTCGAACTTGAGAAGGCCGTGAGTGATGAATCAGTGAGAAACTAGATGAACATACATGCTCGGATAAAATTGTCGCGCAGATTTCGGCCGTTGTCAATGACGACATCATGCTGGCCGTCCAGAGGGTCCTGTTGCGCCGATAAGAACAATTTAACGAGTGTCTCAGCAGGAGTGATTTTAAAAAAAGCAGACTGCTCCTCGAATTCGATTAAAAAACGGCCGGCAACTCTAGCAGAAATGAGTTTGTCCATTCCACATTCCAAGGCAGAATTCCGGTCAGCACTCCGTTCGATGGTCGAAGCGTCATCTACGAGTTCCTGGGCATACTTTTCAGTTGCGAGTATCGCGGAGTAGGCCTTGTAATGGTCAGACGTGCAATTCCATCCAAGTGTCCGGATCTCCGGAGAGTCGTGCGCTGGTAGCGGTTTGGCATACATATGTACAGGACAAGTAGTAGTGTGTTGTGGTGGGCGTGGCAATATATAGCCATGGTCACGTGGTACAAGTCTGACGTCAGTCTGAATCTGACTCTGACGTCACTGGCAATTCTTCGTCTCCTCTCATTAGTCGTTTCATGACAAGCAAGTTGATTGGTTATGTTCGTACCTATTCGCAAACATGTCAAGGGACTTGTTCGTGGCTTTCTGTCCTGTCAGAAGGTCCTAGAACCGTACGCAGCCGCAGCAACCGTTTTCGCACTGTAAAATTATCATATACAAGAGGGGCTGCAACATGCTTAATGTATAGAGACAAGAAATCCAGACCTGCGGTTGGTAAGAAGAGGTGGAAATCTAGGTGAGCAACAGGGGACGATTTGGCGGCCGGAAACTATCGACGGAGGTCGTGCCCGCTGACTCGGTCGCTGAGCGCTGATGCGGCACCGTGTCCCAAGGCTCGATCTCCAGTCTTGGCCTTCCTGAGAGAGGTAAGACCATGTGATAGTCGCATGATGACCGTTGAACGCCCGGTTTCGCTCTTACAGTAACCGGCGACGGTCCTCCGAATCGGCCGCGGCGTTCCTGCTGACCCCAGGTCCGAGTCGTCCGCATGTTCAGCTCGGCACGTTGACGGCCGGTTCTATTTTTTCTCCCCAGTCCTCTTTTTGTAATCATTGGCAGCATCTATGAAAATGGGGACCAGATATCGCGAATTGCGAACCCCTTGGATGGCTTCTCCTGCAGTCATGCGATCATAGACATGCAGGCTCGGCACAACAGTCCTCGCGTGAGCATCCTCATATTCCGGTCCGGCGGCTCTAGGTATAAAGTGAATATGTTACAAGGGGCGTGCCGATAGTATATCCAAAGTGGGCAGTCGAATCATGAATCGTGTCTCCTCGTGTCCGATCGTCTCGAGTTTGTCGGTGCAGTGGGCCCTTTTCCTAGGTGGTTTTGGTCCAGGGAATGTACCAACGAAACCCCACACATCACAGTCTGGCCATGCGCGCCCGCAACCCCGCCTCATACTCGTCCACCAACACCCGGCGTAACACCTTGCCCGTGGGTGACTTGGGTATCTGAGCGCACGACCGACTCGTCAGCGAACTAAGTGCCACCACAAAACGAGGCAGGAACCGTACCTGATCGACGACCCCGACGCCGCCCCTCAACCACTTGTACCGACTGAGCGTCTCCCGGACCCACGCGTCAAGCCGCCTCACCACCT
>JBBPMC010001083.1:0-13481 GCA_038090115.1 Strobilomyces echinocephalus
TCGGACTCCGCTTTCCCGCACCTTCGGACCAAGCGTCGGTCCATCCCCAAGGCCCTAGGACGACAGCAGACGCTCTCGGACCCCCTTTGGGTCGAGCCTATCGCACCCAAGACCCCTACCATTGGTCCCCTGTGTGTAAGCACAGAGAGGACCGCTGTTTTACAACGCGGCAACTTATGTCAAGTCAGCATTATACGTTATCAGTCGTGCCGCCTTCACTCTGAGATCTACGAACTAGGCGATTCACCCGTTGAAGGGGCCTTCGGCCCCTTGCATGCTACTTTTAAAAGAAATATATATATACTATATACCTAAAAGACACAGCGGGAGGCCAGATAGACACTGTGGGGGAGGACAGCGAGCAATCAGGCACAGTGGGAGGCAACAGTTAGCGACTGGGCCCGAAAAGAGATGGCGTGATGCGATGGCGAGCAGTCGGACCCGTGTAGACATAGTGGAGGCGATGGCAAGCGCTGGTACCCGAAGTGACATGGCGAGAGGGCGGCGGCAAGCACTAAGGCCCGAAAAGACAGCGGGAAGCGACAGCGAGCACTGGGGCCTGAAAAGATACGGCGAGGGCAACAGTGAGCGCTGGCACCCAAAAAGGCATGGCGGAGGCGACGGCAAGCGGTTGGACCCGGGTAGATACAGTGGCGCTCGTGTCCGAAGAGACCTGGCGGGAGGCGACGATGAGCAATCAGACCCGAAAAGACACGGTTGGGGCGACAGTGAGGGGTGGTACCCGAGCGGCAATAGACAACCAACTTCATCTGCATGGTACGATCGCCAAGCAAGAATTCTGTTGGGTTGGCACAGCGAGGGCGACGGTCAGAACTGGGACCCGGAAAGACATGGCGGGAGGTGACGACAAGTGCCTGAGCCTGAATAGACACAGCAGGAGGCGACGGCGAGTGCTGGTACCTGAAGAAAGGCACGGCAGGAGGTGACAGCGAGTGATCGGGCCCAAAAAGACACAGTGAGCACGACGGTGAGTGCAGCGCTGAGGCCCGAAGGGACATGACGGGAGGCGACAGCGAGCGCTCGGGTTCGAAAAGACACGGTAGGAGACGACGGCGAGCGGAAAAAAAAAAAAAAACACAGCGGGAGGCGACAGCGAGCAATCAGGCCCGAAGAGACATGGTGGGGGTGACAGTGAGTGCTGGCACCTGAAAACACATGGCTGGATGCAACGGCAGGTGCTTTGGATTCGAATAGACACGGTAGCAGACGACGGTGAGCGCTGGTGCTTGAAAAAACACAGCGGGGGGCGACAGCGACGGGGCATTACTAACGAAGTCTGAGTTTGAAATGCCACATGGTTTTTTGATGCCAAAAAGGGCAAAAAACGTGGCACAGCCGACCCAAGCACCGGCCAGGCGAGGTAAGCGTCGACTCGCCACGCAGGGTCCGACTTCCCACACCTCGGCGAGTGACCTTTTAGATAGATCCCATGCACCTTTCCAACAGTTCTTGAGAGGTCTGTAAGAAAACCAAGATACATATTGCCCATTCGGGGAGCGCACGTTTATGTACAGACACAACAGGAGAAACTGGATTTCTCGGCTACAACCAAACGACCTCCCCTTTCATGATCGACACCTTGAGCAGCCTAAGGCCCATGTCGACAGAAGGAACCCTCATGAAAATAGAACCAGTAATCCTTTCGACGTACGGAGCAGTGTTCGTCCTGCAAGAATATCAGGGGATTTCGATCGAAGAAGGGGAAAAACTCACCATCCAGCGATGATGCCAACCCGGCGTCCGCGAGTAATGAGGTAAAGACGACCTGTGGCATTAGGGGGAGGCAGGTCATAGATGATACCTTTGTATTTTCCCTGGTGATGGCCATCCAAACTCAGTCCTCCGGAGACATACAGATGATGGGGCCCAGTGGGGTCGACCTGAGGTGCGTGGCAGCTGGTGGATGCTGCTTGAACTGCAGTGGTAAGGGAGGAAGTTGGAGCAGGAGTTGTGGTCGGGATTACGAGAGGTGATTGGGTAGGAGTCGACACAGGAGTCGGAGACGTGGGAACAGAAGGAGGTCGTCTGGCAACGAAGCAGCCAGAATGTACCATGCCACCAGCGGTGGCGGCGGCCGCGCGGGTGGCGTCGTGTTTCTGCCGCCCAGACACAGCGCGAGGTACTGTCTCCACTGGCAGCCCATCGCCCGAGGAGAACTCAGAGCTATCATCAATAGTGAGTAGCACAGAGTCATCTGCAAAGTGCATAGAGGTGAGCAGCGTAAAATAAAATAAAATGCATGTAGTTACCAGTGAGATCCTCCGCACGCCGGAGCGTCGTTGTGAGCCAAGTGGCAGTCTCGGTGCACAACACCAACTGCGACAGTAGCTCGTTGACAAGTTCTGCGACAAATTTTGCATCAGTTCCACCGACGTATCAATTTTCAAGACTTACCGAGTTCGTACTTCATGGGAATAACGGAGAGAATGGATGGAATGCAACAAGAGATCGCGGCAGGCCGTGGTTAAGAGCCCATAGGGTGTTGTAGCATGTTTGACGTGGAAGGCGGACTAGGTATGTGTCACCTGCACGACATGGAGAATCTGGAATCGAAGCGTTAGCCTAGAGAAGGTCTATGTAGAGTGGACTCTGGACTGATTTTGGTGAACGTCTTCCAACTCGAGATAATAAATATGTAGCACTGACAAAGCACAGATAACGAGTCGGATCGTGAGCCTGCCGGAAGATAGCGTGCAGCCATCATAGTCACTCTGGGTGAAAAATCTTCTCATTCGGCCACAAGTTTAATGGTGAGTCGTGGTAAATATGTTGTGGTCATGATTGGAAGTTAGAAATGAGACGAACCTGAACTTCCGTAACATGAGTACGGACTTGGGCGAGTGTCCTAGCTTGACAAGAGGCAGGTGGAACGATGTGCGAGCGTCCGCACCCTTCGGACGGACATGGTTGGAGCGACCAACGAGCACCCGAGATAGGCAAGATGCGGTGCATCCAGTGAGCGTCTGCAGCAGAAAAGATATTGAAGGAACGACAACTTAGCGTCCACGCCCAGAAGGACGAGTCGCCGTGTGAGCTCATCACATTACAGGCAGTCACAGTTCCCCGTCACGGCGCCAGTCCTGTACAGTAGGACTAGTCTTTTTTTCTTCTTTTCGTTTCTCAATTCATTCAAACTGTAAATTAAAGAAATTTAATTTTTAGACTACAATACATTTTATAGTAATTATGATGTCCCGTACCCTCCATGAGGAAGGGCTTGTCACGTCACGTTGTCGCGGCGTGGCGTCGTGTCGTCACTTCGTTATGCATCCTCGTGTCGACTCGTCGCGTCGTCGCCCTCGAGACACAGAGGACGACGGTGTGGCACGAGGAAGTGCGGGTGGTGAGCCCTCGGGCTCGAATGAACTCACCAGCAGCATGAATGAGCGCGACGGGGGGTCTGACGAAGAGCGGACGCGAGGACGGTGGACGCTGAAGGCGAGGGCGTTAAGCAAGCGTTCTGGTGTGAGTAGACACGCAGGAGCGACAGGCGAGCGATGGTACTCGAAAAGGGAAGGCGAGGGCATTGGACGAGCGTTCGGGCTCGAGTAGACACGACAGGGGCGACGGGTGAGCAACGGTGCCTGAAAAGGAACGGCAGCGGCGACGGGCGAGCGATGGTGCCCGAAGAGGGAAGGCGGGGGCGTTGGACGAGCGTTCGGACTCGAGTAGGCACAGTAGGAGCAACGGGCGAGTGGGGGTGCCCAAAAAGGGGATCCAGCGAAGGGCGTTGAGCGAACGCTCGGGCGTGAGCAGACACAACAGGAGCAATGGGGGAGCGATGGTGTCCGAAAAGGAGATGCGAGGGCGTTGGGCGAGCGTTTGAGCTCGAGTAGATGGCAGGGCAGGAGTGACGGGAGAGCGATAAGGAGAGGTAAGGACGTTGAGTGAGCGTTCGGGCTCGAGGAGACACGGCGGGAGCGATAGGCAAGTGGTGCCCGAAATGGTGGTGAAGGCATTGGGTGAGCATTCGGGCACGAGTAGACATGGCGGGAGCGACAGGATAGTGGTGAGCGTTCGGGCTCGACGACTCGGGGCGTGAACCAGCAGTACGCAGGGCGTCAGTTGTCCCCCTTGGCTCGCCGGTTCTCGGACCGTCGGGAGTTGGTCGGGAGCCTCCCGGCTTCCTGGCTTGCTCCACCGGTGCATGCCTACTGTCCCAACGGCGTACCCGCGTTCGTAACTTCCGCGTTCTCTTTCGCCTTCCTTACCTTTTTTCGTCCGTTTGCGCCATCTTCTGCGGTTACGAGCTCGCAAAGCCGTTGCTTGCGGTGCCGTGAGACACTCATCGGAGCCCGATCATGTCCTTTCTCTTCTGTGGCGTCAGACGTTCTTCTGTGGTATCTATTTTCTTTCTTTCCTCTCTCTCGCCGTGGCAAGTGCATGGCACATTTGCTGGTGTGTCAGTCTATCATTGTGCGTCTCTTTCTGTTACCACGGGTTTGCATAGATGACGGCGCTGGGTTGAGTTCGCGCTCACCACAGTACATATGTACATACTGGCTCTCTCGCGTCACGCGCCATGCCAGTCGGTGAGCCCACGTCGCGTGCAAGAGACCCATATATTGTAGCGTGTCTCACCAACAACGTGACTAATAACTACTCCACCCAAGCGGCTTCCTTCCTCTTGATCGACGCCCTAATTAGGTCAATGCCAATGGTGACAGATGGAACTTCCATATGAATAGCACCTCGAACTTTTTGGACA
Source organism: Strobilomyces echinocephalus (assembly GCA_038090115.1). NCBI lineage: Eukaryota > Fungi > Basidiomycota > Agaricomycetes > Boletales > Boletaceae > Strobilomyces > Strobilomyces echinocephalus. Next base: position 4,730 of record JBBPMC010001083.1, read on the forward strand.
TGCGGAGCAGCATCCATCCTATGAAAATGTGACTAAAAATTTCACGAGGAACTAAAACGAAATTACCAGTCAGCAAAGATACCGATCCGGCGTCCGCGAGAAATGAGGTGTGGACAACCGGTAGCGTTGGGTGGAGGTAGATCATAAATAACACCTCTATATTTATCCTGGTAGCGGCCATCCTTGCTCAGTCCCCCAGGGACATAGAGATGGTGCGGCCCGGTGGGATCAACCTTCACCGTGCGATTCTTGACAGACTGGACTGCGGGGATAGGGGGTGGAGAGGTCTGAATTCCGGCAGCAGATGTGGCGACTATCATGGGCCGGCGTCTGACAGCGGAGCGGGCAGGGCGCTGCAATATGCCCAATGAGGGCACAGTGCGACTGGCGGTGGCATCAGATTGGTGCCACCCATTACTAGTGGCATGGGGACGCGTTATCCCCTGCTCATCGACCGAGGAGTCAGAACTATCTTCAATATTGAGCAAAAATGAGTCGGACGCGGTGGGTGTTGGAGTGGGTGTTGGAGCAGCCGTTGCCGGCAGGTGTCTAGCAGCAGAGTGGGGGGGAGGCTCCAGCACGCGCATAACGGAGAGGGGAGGAGACTGCGCCGGCGGGCCAATGACAGCGGAAAGGGCAGGTGACTGCATCATGCCAAACGAGGGGACAGCGCAACCGTCAGATTTGTGCCAGCTATTGGCAAGGTGATGTGCCGCCTCCTGCTCGTTGCCCGAGGCGGCAGAGCTGTGGTCGACATTGAGCAATAGTGAGCCATCTGCCGAGGGTTTGCATGTGAGAAATATAACCAGGACCAGATGTGTGTACTTACCGGCGAGATTCTCCGCACGCCAAAGGATCGTGGTGAGCCGGCTGGCTGCCTCAGTGCACAAGACCAAGTGCGAGAGCACCTCATTGACAAGTTCTGCGCCAAAATGTGCAATCAGTTCGATAGACATAGTGATTTGAAACACTTACCAAGTTCCTTTTTCATGGGAACGACAATGATATTTTGAAGATGGACGGGATGGTGGTTGAAATTGGGAAGATCACTTCGGGCGAGTCGCAGTTTTAAGGCGAAGACTATTGTAGCTTGTTTGACGTCGAAGACAATGTGTCACCTGCGCGACGGGGAGGATCTGAAGCAGCGCCATAGGCCTCGAGTAGTAGTGCTGTGCCTGGCGCGGCTTCGAGCCCTCTGATAGCCGTGCCGAATGTAAGGTCTCACGCCTCGTCGACGTCCGACTCATCGCACACCACGTGACAAATATTCGAGATCTCTGCACGCAAACCCTTCGCAGAAAACTCACCGTGCAGTGTTTTTCCCACAACTACCATGTCCCCGCGGCCTCCCACTCGAAACCTTTTGTGCGTATGTTGGAAATAATCCTAGGGCATTCGAAGCCGATGAAGACGAGACGACCGCGATTTATCTGGCCGCGTGCTCCGACGAGAGTTTAGAGTGTTCGCGGCCACTGCAACTGTTGCCAATGGACAATCGTTGGAGTCAAGAGACCTGGATAGGGCGATCGCACTAAGATGGTTGCCGTTCGCCTCCTGGACAATGGGATCATCAAGTTTGTTTATTTCGCACTCACTTAGTAGGAATTTCATACTGATTTTCTCAGTTCAGTCGCTTGTGCGGCATTCGAAACTACCAAGTCGTTCCAGTTCATGGAACGGCTTGCCTGCTCCCCCTGCTCTGGTCGCTCGCTGACGTGCTCTGCATCACCCGGTTAGTCACCCACTTTCTCTCCATCACTTGCTCGTATTGGGTCACCAGGTCACCAGGTCTAAATAACAAGTTCCTAGACCGATTAAGTGCGTTATCCATTGTGATCGGACATGTTCTGATGCATATATACAGCATATTTCAACGTATATAATCCGTTTGGTGCGGCTTATTCAACCAGACCGTTTGTTCACGTCAACGGGGCCCACAACATCCATGCCGCCGGTCTCTCGCATTACGGCGAAGTTGCTTTCGCCCAGCTTATGGCGATTGCCACTCCTCCGGGGCGTGAACAAGTCCCTGCGTGTTCGTCTATATAATACCATTTTTCTCGCCCTCCTCTCCATCAGCCATCATGTCCCGTCCTCCCGTCCCGCTCAGAGACACCTTTCCAGGTCTGTCCCCGAACCCACCCAAGCCCTGAACCCTGTTTCACTCCCCTCTAGAAATATCCATTCAGGGCGTTCAAAAACCCTCCCAGGTGCGCCCCCTTCTCCCCACTCAACCCCCGACCATGACTCCGCCCCAGGCCCTGCCTCGTCCTCGTCCTCGTCCTCGCCCCCGCCCCCGCCCCCGCCCTCGCACACAGCAGTCCCCCTCGGCCAAGCTGCCTACCTACTCCTTCAACGTCCTCCACGCAGACCCCATCACTTCCTCGAACACGTCACCTCTAGCACCACCCTCCGTCCCAGAGCAGGCCCTGCAACCGTCGCATCCCACGCTGGCATATACTGCGCCGCCCCCGTCGGCCGCGTCGTGATGGCCCCAGCCGAGCACCATCCGTCACGCCACCGTCCGTCCGTCCGTCCTGTCCGCAAGATCCTCCCCAATACGAGAGAACGGCATCACTCGGTTGACACACTCCTTCCGTTGGTCCCACATGAAGTAGATTGTGTCCATCTACGCTCTCACTCGGCAATCCTCTCCTTTCCCATATCAGACCATCACTTATCCGCTGCAGCCCCCTTCACCGCCTCCGACGGCAGAGTGATGGACTAGGATGTAGTGAGGCATGAGCGGAGCCGTAGTTCTTTGGACTGGCGACGTAAGCAAGTGGCGGCGCTTCTTGTTCTCGCGTCTCTATCTCGTCGCTCATCCTCCCGGCAGCGCTCATCCTCGCCTGTTTCTGCGCACGCACGCACCACCCCCTGCCTCCATTGACCATACCGGCTCCTCACAGCTCACTCCTGGTGTCCGGAGTGCGCAGTCTGACTGCCAGGCACTGCGTCTGCGAGGCTTCCGCAACGGGCCGGTTCCGTTCCGGGCCGAAGCTTCGGGCTCTTCCTCACCCTCTCTCATCCATCCACTCCATCTGTCCCTCGCCTGAGCAGCGAGCGGACAGAGCGACGTCCAAAGACGTCTCCTCCATTGAGATCAGAGATCCCCGGCGCCGCCCTCCAGCCCGAAGGAAGAGGAAAGAAGCAGTGCCCTCATAGATGTTTCAAACGTACGTGGCGTCTTCTCGCCATCGCGCAACGTGTTCCTCCATCCTACTTTTTTTTTGTCCTTCTGGCATCTGACGACGCCTTCCGATAGCGTGTCGATGTCCATTTCCGGGCTGCGGCCTGGAATTCAACATCAACTCCAACATGCGCCGGCATTGGCGGAATCATTTGCGAAGTGCGCCCGTATGTCTACCCGATCTGGATGGCATATACCATCCCCGCTCGGATGGCCCTTCTCGCATGGCCCTTCCCCGTCATGCCCTGAGTCATGTCCCCCACAATCAACTCGCCTGGCAGCGACCGCAACTCGGACAACGACGCCTATTCGGACGAGGAAGACTAATGGATGTGGACGCTGGCCTGTGCCGCAACCCACCGTGGGCATGAAGCGCTTCGCAGACGTCAATCATGTCACTATCCCTGCTCTCCGTTTCGGGAATAGCTGAACGAAGTCTGCCGGGCGCAGATGATCCTGCTCTATGCTGCGGCTATGTCGGGAGAGGGTAGATGTTGCAACGTCGTCATCGTCTCAAGAATGAGGCATGGGCGTGGAGGGAATGGAGGAGGGAGGGGGATACGTGGCCAACGTGAGGTCACCATCTACGAGTGAGCGACAGCGATGTGGCGAAGTTCTCTTCCGTTGTACTTAACAACACCATGAATCCAGCCAACCCACCTCCAGATACTGTGTATGTATATCATGTGCCCACAGCTTTGTTAAAGCATACTGTCTGTTGTGCTCACATCGCCGCCCTCTCAGCGCGGGGGCAATGGCATGTATATGCTGACAGTTTGTTGTTACTGTGTTGTTGACGGTGTTGCGGTGTCGGGCGAGTAAACTCAGTGAGCGTGGCGTCCAACATGAAACCCGAAGGAGCGGCCGCAGAGCGATACTGGCCCTCGGCCTCGCGCACGATTCTAGCAGCCACATTTCTCTCTACCGCAGCGCACCTAATTGACAAGGCTTGACTGTACGCATGCATATAGATAGGATCTGAATGCTCCCATATCTCTCTCAATCAGACTGGTGGCGCTGAACCCTCGAAATATCGCAGCCACAGTGGCTAATACCCATACCCCACAGTCATAGTCATTCGTCTGCAACGCTGTAGTCTACATAGAGCTGAGTGTTATCAACGTAAGTCGGTGAGAAGCACATACCGTAATAGGATAGGCTGTCCAAAGCGCAAACCGTGGGTCGACGAGATCACGAAAGGATACTTTGGTTGCAGCGGAGAGTAATCGAGACATGAACCTTGTGATTTCCTTCAGTAGGTAATCAGCAAATTGGTGAAAAGAATACAGGAGGACTATATACCATAACATCACTTTGCCACGGCTTCTCAGAAGCCAAGCTATCGAAGAGCCGAAGCTCATGTCGGCTGAGATCAGCAACACACAGAACCCAATGGCCTGGGCGGTAAATAGGGAGGATCCATGTGTCCTTGACCCAGAACTTTGTATGCTTTGTCGCATCGAACAGTTCACTGTCGGACTTATAATTAGCACGGGGAAGATCGAAAGTTGAAAAAATTGCGAAGCGATCTGCACGAGAGGGATTTATTGCAGACAGAAGAAGCGGGATACAGCCGTTTATACAGATGTCGTTGATGCAGGACGCTGGAGAAGCTAACATTGCGATATCTTCAGGTCCCAGCTCATGGCAGCGGATTCCAGGTATGGTGTGAAGAAGGATTCGTGCTGTGCTTGGCGGGATTGGAGTGGGGTCAACAGTGAAATGCTTTGAAACTTGTCAGTAAATGATCGTTCAGCCATGTAATAAGAGATACCGGTGGCGTGTTCCAAATAATTTCTGCGTGTATGCATGGTTCGTCATCCTGCATGTCAGCCGGCAGGTCTTCTTCTGTCAGAAAGTCCAGGGCAAGCAGATCTTCTGATCGGAGAGTTATCTCTGCGCTGACATCAGGTTGGAAACCTGATTCATCAGCCGAAGGTTCTGGAACTTCAATTACCATCGGAGCGACCCAGGATAGAGACATTTCGGGGGTTGTTCGTGTCAACTTGGTAGCCAATGCTGCAGCCTCACGTGTATGTGCCTCGAAGCGAGATTTGGACGCCAGTGGACTTGACCAGCGGAGTGGTAGCGTCAACAGCTGTTCATGGCGGTATTGAAGGGGAAGATAAAATAGTTCATCTGCGATGCCATCAGCAGAAGAGATACATGAGTTGACAGGAGCATACTTTCAGGCATACGAAGTGCAAGCTCAATGGCAGTCAGCTCATTACCATACCATCGACAAAGATTATCAGCCTCTATCCCTAGCCGCCGCTGCTCTTCCAGACAGCGATCCCGTTTAAGCATCGCCCGAATACCATTACGAACAGTTTGGTCCTCCATCCAACGTGGTATCTGTCCAATAGATGGTGAAATCCATACATCTTCCATTAGCGAGTCATGGTTGCGAAGCTCGTTAAGTTTAGTTGGGAGCACTGTGGGAAGTGGAATCAACCATGTGGGGTCATAAAGCTCTGCCAGCTGTGCACAATACGAATTATGTTTTCTAATGGCGGCCATCAAGGCTGGCTGGCATTTGGAAATAGCCTTGTGTGTTCTTTGATGGAGCTTGGTCCCTGTATAGCATTGAGATGAGATCGTCCAAGAGAACGAAATACAATACCGAGTGCCTTCTGGGCTCCCCCAACCGCCTGATCCAACTTGTCCCATTCAAAGAAACTCCCGATTGCTCGCTTGCGTATGTTGATCTTGAGGTCTCGAGCCAATAGCAGAGTTCGAACAAAGTCCAGGTCAATATCTTTCAGTTCCGGGAACTTCTTGCTAACATTAAGAGACATGTAAAGTGCCTCAACCTTGCTCATTAAACGCTCGTGAGTACGTTCCAAGCTTGATAACGCATCCATTGTGCAATCAGAAGCCATTTCCTTTTCAATGGCGACTTTTGCAGATTGGATGGCTCGATCAGTCGCATCAAGGTCAGCCTGTAGCCCCAATACAGTATCAAGTTCTTTCTTCAGTCGCGCTGGTGCATCTGACACAACATATCAGTCGGATTCTATGGACGGAGAGATGTACCGACGCGTGCGAATAGAAAGTTGAGACTTCTTTTGAGAATCCCACTGACTCTGCAACTCTTTAAGTGGAACACCACACTCCTTGAGAGTGTCATCAGCCACTTTTCCTTGTTCGCGAACGCCCCACACAAGACGGCGCTTGATCCAGTCGCCGAGATCCAGATGCATCTCGGTGCCAACCGCCCCTGCTTGGCGGTCGATTAGCCATATGCGGCGTTGTCTCTGGTATTAGTCGAGTCAGCTACGGGTGCACAACAAGGTGAATATCAGCGTATCGCACTGAAGAGGAACACTCAATCCCAATTAACTTGATCATGCGTGACCAAAGACGCTCTGTACCTTCCCCGTCTGACAAGCCCAAGCCGACTGATAGGCGGGGGTTGTAGACGAGTTGGCATGCCCATTCGTGGCCATAAGCGTGCATAGCCGTTGTGGCAAAGCACAACCGAGTGGTAATATCATCGGACAATATATCATACTAAGTGAATGCGGTAGTAGTTAGTTCCTCGAACACGTCTTGCGAGAAGCACGTACCAATGATAACGTCCTATCCAGGGTACACCCAACATCATAAAGAGTGACGACAGTGGCATTCTGAGGCAACAATGAAAATAGACGGGCAATCAGCGCAAGCGAATACTTCTGCTGTTCACCAGGCGAGTTGATGTTGGCGAAAAACAATGGGATATCATAACGGCAGATTAGTGCCATGATACCGGTGTCATCAAAGCTCTCCATGCAGGTCTTCTGCTTCTTCCCATCAGCAGCTTCATAAGATGATTCACAGGAGTCGAGTGCCTCATCCGGAACAGATATCTTACGGAGTTTAGGTGGTTTCTTCCGCTGTACTTCAGCGCGAGCACCCATTGTGTCCACTTGGCTTTTAGGAAGGAAATACACGGGATCATAAAATGGAGGACAGTCACCAGCAGAGCGGCGATGTCGGTGATGAAAATTGCCGTCGGTTGCTACATGAATGTCGCCACCGTCAACGAGGGATCTGCCGAAAGTAGTTCCCCCAAACCACGCCGGACAGCGCTGGACAAGTATCTGATCACAATTACCCGGCATTACCAGTGAAGTCAATTGTGTCCTCAGCGTGGTCGGAAGTGGCAGAGGGACGGGTTTCACCAGTGGCAAGGAACGATGTGGCGTAGAGGGTTCTGCGGTAGGCAGCGCTGCCGTCGGGGATAAAAGAGGATCGGATCGGCGTGGCGTAGCGGGCCCCTCGGTGCACAGCATTGCAACCGGGGGTAAATGAGAGTCTGATCGATATGGTGTAGGGTGATCCATGGTGGATAGCAAAGGCTGGCATTGCCGTGAAGCCTTGAACTCCCTAATCTGGTCACGACATGTCTGGACAGCGGTTTCCATGTTGCGTTCGACTTCTACTTGTAACATATCGTACCACTGTACTGCAAATCCAAGGCCACGTCGGAAAGGCTCTTGAATAGCATCGTTCTGCAAATGTCATCAACGAGAGAAATTGAATGCTGTGCAGGGCAACTTACATTCTTATTGACCATCCTGTAACCTCGCTTAACGTAGTAAGTATGTAGTGCGGAGGCGAGCGCATTCAATGCATTGCATGATCGTTCAAAGAGTGCTCGGTAGAATGCAAGTAGCTTGATAGAGACAGCCATACGAGGCTGAGAGGGAGCAGTAGGGAAGAAACCATGATGGACGAGAACCTGGGGTAACGTGGAGCACTCGCAGCTCACGACTGGTATGGACACAAAATCTATGCATGGTCAGATCACAGTTTATGAGGAACAACTGATACTTACGATCAAATAAGAGACATAGGATATCAGAAACATTTGAAGTACAATTGCTGCAGTTACAAACCGAGAGAGATCCCGGAGGAGGCGGGAGCGGCTGGCCCAGTGTTCTGGACATGTACAGTGACCTCAAAAACCCTTTCCATACTAACCTTGACAGCAGTGCGCGAAGCGCACTGCCAAGCACTGTGGGAATTTCACTTAGGTCTACTGGAGTTATAAATAGTACTTACCATTGGCTACCAAATCGGTCCCTGGGTCATGTGATTTGGCTTACAGGCTGTGGAGATATAGTCATTACAAAACAGCAATACCATGGAAAGGGTTTTTGCACTTTTGAACTGATCAGTAGAACCAAGGCCAAATCATCACATAGCTGTCATTGTTTGTTACTACAAACAAAGATATGCATATTAATAGTTTGTCTGAGTTGAAAAAGTTCACACACCTCTTGATATGGTATTAAAAACACCCTCTTTTACTTATCAAGCCTGCCATCTCCTTTTTAATCAATATTGACTATTTTTATAAGTCTATAGTCAGCAACACTGATGTCAGCCCTTCATTAATATTAAAATAACATTTCTGAACTTGTTCTATCATTGCTACCAATGTTTAAGGCTTTGTGTATACAATTTTTCCTACTAATATCCATAGGATCTTGTAGTCTTATGTTTGTAGTCAAATGAAAAATGCTGTTCAAGCAACTCTATTTGTTCTAGGATCAATCTTAGTATAAAGGCAAA
>JBBPMC010001084.1:0-13478 GCA_038090115.1 Strobilomyces echinocephalus
AGGCATCCATTAACGATGATGGTTGAGGGCTTGACATTCGTTGACAGGTACAGATATGATGGGCTCTACAGAGTGGATTCAGTGAGCGCCATTTATTTCTTGGAGTACTACGTTCTCATTTTTTTTTTCAGATCTGTAAGAGAAGTGGGTTAAAAGGTTACAAGATGTGCATGTTCGATCTCAGCGTAAGGTATCACTATCCGTCAAGCCAACCTGCTGACCCTTGGACGCTTAGAAAATCGTCGAAGGTCCTGGTGCTACGCGTTCTTGATCTGGCGAGAAAGCTGCTGGTGGTGCTGAGGATGGATTTTGCTCCCTGGAGAGGGGTTGTGAAGAAGATGAGACGATAACTCCCGAGTAAAACCAGAGATGCGCCATAACCCCTTTCTATGCTTTTTCCGTGTCCGTTTCGTTATGTACAATACGTTGTCGACCAGTCGCTCAAGTCGCGGCTGAGCGCTGAGCTGCTGACCGTCGGCGCTGCTTCTGCGACGACCCCGCGCCGCTGTCCCATCGTTCACTTTGGTCGTCCATTTTCGACTCCGCTGTGTCCCCAACATAGCTCCGCGTCCGCATGATTCAGTGGTGGCCACTCCTCCGTCACGCACGAACACGTTGCCTGAACACCTTCAATATTGATTTACAGGTCAACGAAACCTTCCGAAAGTCACTTCACCTCTCTGGAGTCGGAATAATCCGAGGCGCGTATATACGCTCCTGGTCTTCGAGTACAGCGGCTGTGATGACGGTCACCAGTCGGCATTGGTTCCTCCGATGGCGTTTCCTTTTGGCGTCATTCTGACATGCTTGCTGGGATCATGAGGAGTGGGTCCACCTTGGGGTGTGTTTGGTTGCTGGCAAGAACTCTTCGTCGCCACGAGCTCCACTTGGCAAGTGCCCGTGACGCCAAGCACTGACCGAGGTCCTCAGCGAAGTCAGCCGGTTATCGGAAGGAACGAGAGAGAAGAAAGACAACGACTCGTCCTGCAGGACGGTCTTGAAGACGCGCGGCGTATGTGGGAACGGTCAACTGCCTGGCCTGCGCTCGCTGTTGGGTGGCAGGTGCCAAGTTCCGCCCGTACTCAGTGACCCGTACGACTCGGAGAATGCCCATAATGCCGATAGAGCGACTCTCTGGTTTCTGTCTGCGCGTGCCAAACGAGGCGACTGCGTGGTTACTATCAATGCACCTCTAGTGCAAAAAAATCAATAAATGATTTCTAGAGCTTCAACAAAGACAGCTATCCATCCCGGTGCATGTATGGAGATTCTACAAGTCATTTACAGTGTCCTGCTCGTTTTTCCTGATTTTTATCTGCTTGTGTTCAGAGTACCGAGTGCTCCGAATTTCAGACCCTTTTGCGCCCTCAATGCAAAGTTTCGTCACATCGGGTCACGCCACGGCATGCGTCGGAAACTTAAAGTTCAATCTCAGAGCGTTGACAGCTGACTCAGCAGAAGGGACCATCATTGAGGAGATTGAATTTTGTCACGAACGCGCTGGTGCGTGACACCCTCCCTTCACTTGAACGAAAGATTTGCTTCCACAACTTCATCGGGTACACTTCTTCCTCTTATTCTTCATTGAGTGACCCATTATATAGTGAACAACAATCTCCAGGTGTAATTCCAGCAATTCGCCAGTAGGATCTTTGGGATCTGGGGGTCTTAAGGTCAGTTCAGACTGACATGCTGCGATATTTTGTTGGCTCGTGAACAGGACTCCTTCTAGATTTCTCACTACACGGTGTCCTTAGCTTAAATACATTAATACCTATCTCCCATAATTTTTTCGGGCATGTAGAGGGACAGGAATGTATGGAGATTTTGCATGCAACAAATTTTGCACTGTGGGATCACTTTGCATTAGGGGTGCATTGATAGTACGACGACAATAAAAGCCTTTTGTGCAGATCACGATTTACAATCGACTTGGCTAGTCAAGTGTAACCAGTCCTTACGTCCTGTGAGGCAAATCTATAAGCTGAACTCAGCAGCTTTGGTCCGACCGGCGTCCGGCGACCGTCCGACGAGCACTCTCACTCAAGTTCCTCATCACGTTCATCCCACCTGTGAAATTTTGAAACGAAAATCTTCGTTTGATGGCAAATTGCGCTTGCATGTTTTCTTCTCTCTTCGACGATGACAACTCCAGCTCGGAATCTTGGTCCACTGCCTCATGGGAAACAATCACCGATCCATTTACATGCCAGAAACCATCGACCACCCTGGAGCACGTCGTTAGCCGCGTGTTCCCCCCAGTCTACTGCTCTGAAGGCAATAGTTATACCAAGGAGAACGCCTATACGCTAGCTTGCGCAGTGCATATTGCTGCTAGTGCTTATCTTGACCACCTAGACGACATCCATAAGCCTCGATGGATTCGCATCACAAAAATGCTGAAAAATTTGCAACTATTCCTCAAATACCGGTCTGAGGTAGCATATAGGCCTTTCTCCGACTCGAACGAGTTGGACCAGGTTTGGATTATCTCCCAGCTTGGTCAAATGGAAATTGGAGGTAGACCCCAAGGTTTATTTCTCGATTTCTCTGCTGAAGATCTGTAGATATACTGGCATATCCTCCTCCATACCATGTTACATTTCAGAAAGAAGACAACTATACTCTATACGAGTCGCTTCGTACACTCCCATCCAACAAGCTAGAACGCGAGAGGCTGCTCCCTTACCCAGAACTAGCCTGCCGGATTCCCAATGAGGTGTTTGGCAATGAGGAATTCCAATCGCGTCTTGTACTTTCCCCCTCTGACACGGTTACTGAGGCTTTTGCTCATACGTTGTGTCTAACTGTTGGTGACATTGTTGAACCCAAACGCATTGCCAAACGATGCCTCCGTCGTGCTGTTATCTCGTCTGATGCAGTCTGGTGGGCTACAGGTAGCTTCAGACCGTCTCATTTGGACCTGTGGTTTTTCATCAAGCTTATCATCCAATCATCCCTTGATCGCTCTCCTCTTAGTCGTGGCGCTTATAAGATCTTCATGTTATTCTTCATGTGCAACCTGGCAAACCATGCAGCCCATACTGACCTTTCCGGTATCTTGCTTCACTCGATGTCGGCCAAGATCCTCCGACGCTTCAGGAAACTCAATTCCATTCCCAAGTGGCTCGGCGATGCGGTGTCACACGCCTGTGTTAGTCTTTCGCAGACCCTCGAAAAGAGACGGAAGAAGGTCGAGGCTACGCGATGCTCATCATCCCCTTGGAATTCCTCTCAGCTTGATCTCGCCAAAGATATCCAGTCCTCCTTCCCTCACCTTCACGAGTACATCCAGACATCTGTGGCCAATCATGACAATAACCTCCCATGTGTGCCTTTCCTCCCCAACAGCCGCCTCCGCCGCACTCTCAGTGATATTTTGTCTAATCCGGATGGTTTTTTACCCCGTCCGGGGATGTTCTCCGAGAAGCACCCTGACGAGCTCCACGCTGCGCTCTGGGATGTTGAATGGGCGGTCAAGGAGGACGTCGACGACTGGGTTGCTTCCGTCGTGAATATTGAAGAGGCCTGCCCACAACTGGAACTTTTGGCTCACCGATGCAACTCGCTTGCACGGTATATCTGCACGAATACCGCTGCCTTTGAGGCTCCGACGCCACCAGCTTATCTTATCAGTGCCCCTAGGACTCACCATCACCACGACATTAGAGGACCCCAGACAGAATCCAGCATGCCAGAGCTTCGATCTGTCTCTGATTCTGACTCCCAAGGCGACCTTCCCTTATCTGACCCAGACCATTTCTCTATCGCGGTCCTTACGATAATCGAACTTTGGGTTGCTCTCGACAAACTGCTTGTCAAAGAGTTTCCCATGATTATCGACTACTCTCCCGAGATACCCATTGAACTACTTTCCCGTTTGCTCCTTCGCGATACGACGAACATTCACCGTTTATTCTGTGTGTACCAGTACCTCTCAGCCCGGCACAGCAGAGCGCACCCCGGATGGTCAGTATTTTCGGATAGATTCACTGAACAAAGTTATCCTTGCCGCTATTATGATAGTTCACCCTATCTTCAGTATCTCAAAGATAAAATCGAAGATATGCTACCTGTCGAAGCGTTAGATGCCAAGGCTGTGGTATTCGAACTACAGTGTCCACCGTCCTTTGATGCTTGGCGTTCTGTCACCTGCTTGATATTATCTCCCTTTGAAGGTGATTCTAGATGGAACCTGCATCGAGACGATGTACGAGTCTGTGATATTCCCACACTAGAGCAACATGCTGTACTTGGCGGCAGTCGCACCTTCTCCCTATTTTCCAATCGTTCTGCTGCCAAACAGTGGACGAGGCTCTATTATGTTTATTGCGGCGACCAGGGCTTTCTTGGAGATTTCCCATCTGTATATAAGCTTCCAGACGGACAAAACGCAACCGCCATATCGCAACAGTACCTTGAGGATACCAAACACACGTCCAACAATGTTTTAGCTGCCCAAGTGGACTGCCATCCTAATATTTCATCGCAGGAATTCATTGCATTCGGACACTTGCGCAGTGGGGGGTCACTCCAATGGTTCAATATTTTACGGGAACTGCGAACCAGAGCTCTTGACATTCGTCACGACGGGATTTACGTGCTGTTCGCACAGACCTGTACTGAAGTTGGACCAGTCAATAGCACGGGGGAGTTGTCGTGGCATCAGGCACTTCAGGATGAACCATTCTGCCAGGCGCTTTTAAGCGAGCTGGAGAGCTTGTTTGACGATGTCGGGGTCGGTTCATCTGATGGTCCCGCGATGGCTACAATCTCCTTGCTCACTAGCATCCTGGTTTCGAGCCATTTTGAAGATGTCTCCGCGCGAGCCGATGAACTCCTCCGGGACGTGCGCCGCAAAACGTTCAACTGGGTGCGCGAGCTGCTTCATGGCACCATGGAGTCACCGACCACGAATGAAGAAAGCTTCGGGCCTTTGCGAGACATGGTCGCCGTCTGCAGAAGTACCTTTGATATGGGTTCCACTCGTATAAGCTCCGCGCTCTTTCGTTCCGTGCAGGACATCGAAATTGCTCTTTCCTGTGCCATGCTTATATGCATCCACGTACTTCCTACTTCTTCAGGCACGTCCGATCATTACTAATCGGACGTCTGGCAATGCAATTGATAATAACCAGGTATTCCCACGTACTCGAGCATACTTCAGGCTCGAGCATCACAAACTTTGCAGAAACATCATATGGTCGTACGACGGCGGCTTTCCCAAATAGGACTATGTCACGTCACACTTTGTCACCGCCGAGAATCGCTTCACTGTGTCTTGCGATGTATCGTCGCTCACTCTCTCTCTAGGGCGATGACGTCGTCGTGCTGTGGACTGCGGCAGACGTGTATCGTCGTACTTGCCCGTGCAATACAGATCAAAGTGCGGCATATCCATATTCTCCGTAAGGGTCCTCGTCCTCCGTCTCCCAGCCTTCGTCATCACATTCACGAGCGATCCCGTCGTCCACTTCGCATCCATCGGCATCCTCGTTTTCGCCCTCGTTCCCTACCATCAGGGCTTCCCAGTCTTCGAATTCATCATCCTCTCCTGCTCCTTCTTCAATGTCCTCTAAGTCTGCCGGCTCGCTTTCATCTCTGCCTCTTTCTTCGTCGGTTAACATTACATCCAAGGCGTCGTCATCACCAGGCTCGCTCATTCTTTCATCACAATCGTCTTCTAGGAACGTGTCCCAGTCGCGAGTCGCTCTGTGTCCGATGCCGCTGCCTCGGAAACGCATGAACAAATCGCGGTCAGCAAACCTGAATAGCTCGAATCAGTAAGACGTCGCCCGTAGATGGAGAGATCTACATATTAACATAATAGTAATTCCAGTCATCATATGCATTCGGTACACCATCCAGTTTTCGACGAGCTTTTGAGGGGCCGAGCAAGTCGTCTGTGGAACCGAACGCGAACGCAGGAATAAGGTGGACTCCTCGAACAACGCTATCTGGGTCAACGAAGCCGAAGGCATCTACGGAGGTATCACGGGAGTCGAAAAACCGTAGTCGATGTGGTCGTTTTGCGCTCCAACCCGATGGGTAATCCATGTCGCGCCCAAACCAGCGAACAAACAAGACGTTCATTCGAGTTGGCTCTGAGAACGGTGAGTGTTCATTTAGGTGTTAAGGTTCAAGCGCTTGACCCTTGCCCTTATTGGAGGTGCGATCATGCCTTGTTTGCTAGCCAGCAAGGATTGCCGACGACCACGGGCTGCGCTCTCTTGAGGGAGTTCGGTTGTAGGATACATGTCGCAAGTACGCTCCTGAAAAGTCATCGATCATCACTGAGCGACGAAGGGACTGAGCTGCTGTGTCAACAAACTTGAGTGTCTTCTCTGTGTGAAGACGAAGTTTTGCGTAGCCATGCCAAACTGCCAGGTCGAAAAGTAGATTGAGGATGATCGAGCCGGAAGGAGGCCTTCAAAACAGGGAATGGCGCACTGTGGCTCACGTAAATGAATAAGACCAGTGAGTAGGTTAGATATCACCAACCTGTAGTAGATCTTCAAAGTCGCGCGCACCAAGACGCTTCATACCCGATGCATTCTTGTCGAATTTTCAGATCGTTCCCCTTCCAAAGGTTGACACTCTTCGGTACCTGAGCATAAAGGCGTTTCTGAGTGGTAAACGCCTTTCCACAGCCTTCACACTCGGGATCATTGTCCATAATGAAAGGATGGGACGCCGTGGATGCCTTGACATGACTCAAACGCACTACAGACTGTTCAAATGTGGTGCATTGAGTCTGCGGAGCGATACAAGAAGTATAGAAAGGGTATATAACTATCCAAAAGTATGTTAGAGGCGAATAAACCACAAATAAGACTAGACTTACTTGATCTACATCTCCAAATTCCCCTAGTAGCAATGTTCTCTCCTTGAGATGCAGTGGTGGTGGTACGTCTTGATGAGGCTGATGGCTTTTCCCACGATGACAAACAGAGCTAATCAGGTACTGCCGCGTCGCGTCTCACACCAAATCCATCATGCCCCGCGTCCTCAGCTTGTCCGAGGAGGAAGAATCGCCCCCCGCAGGAAGGCCAGCAAAGGTGCCCGGACCAAGTCCAACACGAGCAAGAAGGACAAGAAGTCGGAAGACAAGCCGGAATCGAAGAGTAAAAAGTAAGGTCCATGTGTCAACCTCTGGTGTGACGTTGAGAAGGCCATTAGGATCGCACGACTCCTAGAACAAGATGAGGCCAGCAAAAACGGCGAGTTAGATGAGACGAAGCTACCAGGAAGCTTTGAGTGGATAGACTTAAGAAATAGTAAGCTCTATTGCGCTTCTCACCGGCTGTAGTACTAATTTGTATCCTAGCAACAAAGATATGCGTGAACATTACATGTCAGACTATCGAAAGATCCTCCAGCATGCCCCGAACTTGAAAGCAATCATCGACAACCCGAAACGCGCCTCTGACTTGACAGTGATTGCACAAAAGGTGAGTATATGTGCGTATATGCGCGGGTCTATCAAGTTAACGCTCAGTAAATAAATGAAACGATACACGGTACCAGATCCATCGACGCCACCAGCTTGAGGAGATATATCGGACAGTACTTATCCCCGGATCCCCGCAAGGCTGGACTGGATCCTCCGATTGCCAGCGGAAGTGGTAGAGCCGAAATGGGTTTGAAGCACCCAGTTCTTGCACGCATGCTGTACCCCGAGGAGAAGCGCGCGTGACGGGACACGGCGTCCCGCCGTCCTCGACGAGCGACAGGATCAGCTCGGGTGCCATCCAGCTCGATGAGTATGACAATGACCCAGTCGAGTGGGTCGTTAGTTCGTTCAACGTCTGAACCACCTTGTTTACGTCGTCTAGGACTCGCAAATTACTTGAATGTGGTAAGATTCGAGTGACAGCTGCAAACTTTCCTGCCCTTCTATGGAGTGGTGAGAAACCTGGTGACGACTGGGATGCAACAGACATGGACAAAGGCTTCTTCCGAAGCTATGTACTGGTCCGAGTAAGTCCGATTTTGTGTTTATAGACTATGAAACACAGTTGACTTGCTACAGTTTGCGCGTCATATCTTTTTGGGACCCATGTCAGCTTTAAATCAGGAGGGCAAGAAGGGATCAAAACCGAGCAACGCACACCTACACGACATGACCACCGTAGAACCGGAGCACATCGCATATGTAAGCTTGCAGGTAAGTGAATGCCACGCTGGTCACTCGAGTCTCATCGTCATATGCACGAGGCACGCTTCGGGATTTCGTCCATGTCCGTCTGGAGTGAAAAGGATGGGGAATTCAACTACCGAGAATTCTATCATATTGTTGTCTCGTACATCCGCAACGCCCCCGACAAGGAATGGAGAGACGATCTCCTGAAGTGGTGGAACCTGTACGTTATGCATTTATTTCCGACATTTTCTGATGTTTCGTACACAGGCAATTGTTCGGGAACGAGCAAGGTCTCGTCTGTGGTACGGAGGGGGAAAAAGAAGCCGGTGCCTCCAGCACTCGAGAACCAACAACAATGGAGAAAATGCGCGCTCAGATGGAGGCACGACTTGCCGCGAAGGCCGCTGCCGCCGCCGCCACTGCCACTGCTGCTGCAGAAGATGGATCGTCCTCAGTCCGTCAGATCCCGTCCCCTCCGCCTTCATCTGCTGCTGCCAACTCTTCGCCGGGAGGTGTCGTGTCTGCGACAACATCCACTCGACCTCTCAGCAGGGACCCTGTCAGCGATAAACACCGTGGCGATACTCCATCTCCTACCACTCGCGGTGAGCAGGAAGTACAAGGTTCTCCAGATATCTCTTGGTGTCAGCGTGACGAAACGCCAGTTGCTCCTCGTTCGACTCGTCACCAGACAGAGCCTACCCCCACCCTAACAATTGCTCGTCATTCGACCCGTCATCAGACAGAGCCTACCCCTACGCTGCCAGTTGCTCCTCGTTCGACCCGTCGTGAGCGCGAGGAAACGCTGACACCGCCGGTTGCTCCTCGTTCAACCCGTCGTCAGACAGAGGATACCCTTACGCCACCACGCCCTACTCACCGCCTTCGTCGTCTGGTCGAACGGAACGCCTCGCTAACAATCGCCGATGACGAAAACGGACAGGAAGTGTCTCGCCAGCGTATGAAATCCAATAGCGCGGTTCACTTCAGCAGTCCTGTTGTGGGTGAGTCAGAACATGACGGCTCACCGCTCACCCTTGACTCCACTCACGAAAAAGAAGCATACGGAGGGCCAGGCTACCAAAACGAGAGGTAAGAAACGTGCGATGGACGAACTCAAGGACGATCAGCGCGGGAATATAGCAGGAGGGCGTCGAAACGTAGACGCAATTAGGTCAGACTGCGTGTATTAGAATAAATTGCAATGCATTGTGACTATTGTCGTGCATGCTGGTACGGATGTGATCGATCGTGCATGGAGAAATATGGGTCTGACACGACTTTAGAGTTCCTAGACTTGACCAAACATGCTCGAGCAGAGATTGCTTCAAATACCGTAGATTATAGGTCTCGTACGACAATACATGCGAGTGTATAAGCATATCTTACTTTGTCAAAATTTGTGATGAGACCGCCACCTTTCTCTCGCTCTTGAGCAAAGCTTGAGGGATGCTATCCAAGCTGATATCGCGTATTTCGGCGTTGACCGTGCCATGCAAACACTCTGGCCCGGCTATCGACCAAGTCCACGCTTGTGGAAGCCACTGCAATCACCAAGCGCTCACTGGTTGGTGTGTGAAACTGCGTCAAGAAAGGGCAGACGCTCGCAAATAGTGCACCTCAACTTGCTCGATGGATCAGTCCTGGTGGATGGTAAGCTGATAGGAAACAGGTTGCCGGACGAGGTTGTGGGCAACCCGATGTACCGCACGCTCTTTGGTGACGTACGTGATATTTCGGTTTCCAACGTAACGTGGATCACGCAACTTTTCTTTGTAGCGCAACTTGATGGTTGCTCCATCTGATCTCCCAGGAATGGACTTTGTTACAATGTCGTCTATTTCCAACCACCACGTGAGTCGTCTAACTCCGTAAAGATTCAGGTGTTGAAGCGTATTCAGGTACATTTTTCGGTTCGAAACGACTGTCAGGGATCGAAATTTGGGCACGTTGTCGTTCGTGCACAGAACGAAGACAGTAATGATGTCTTTGAGCTGATCTCTCACGAAGTACTACGAAAAGATCTTCCAGAATCACTCGTTAGTGATCATGTCCACTGGTACAACCAGTCTACATCCATCATCCATATAAGACCTATCGACAGGCCATGGAAACAATCATCGGATGACTGGGCAATTCATCTCCAGTCCGGACAGTCTCATACAACGAAAGGAAGCGAATTTCTCGTCGATCAGCAAAGCAAGACGTGGGGAATGGTTTCAGAGCGCTTCCTGTGTCTCGACGATCGTAGAAATTTGATTATCTCTGTGTCTCCACTTGACGCAGCTCAGTCTCCAACGTTACGGTTATCCGTTGCTTTGCCTCGTTACTGCCTGTCGTTTTTTGTCAACAAAACTGACAACTTCGAATCCTGCGAGCACAAGGACATGGTATACGATGAGGATCAATGCATCGGAACGCTATGCGGCCTTGCAAATCGGCTGGTCTTGCGCTCGAATACTCAGATGGAGGTAGATCTCGTTCCAAGATGTATCTTGATTCCGCGCAGCCCTTCTCTCAAGAAATACGGCGATAACGTTCATCTCGACCTGCCTTCCTCTGGCCCAGTCAATTACGACATATATCAGGCTGACGCAGAGCTTGGTTGCCTGAAAGGGACTATCAACTTGGAGAGTCGGCAGCTCCTAGCCCGTCTGTATTTCCTCGCTGGCAGTGGATGTAGACCCGACAGGCTGACTGAAAGAACGGGAGTAGAGGAATCAATCTCCCTTCTGAGGTTAGCAGGCGCTCGCCGGCTGCCACATGAGGATCCTGAGGCCATAATTGCAAGCCTGAGTGCCACCAAGCGACTTCGTATGTGTCTCGCACTCCCAGAAAAGAGGACTTCGTTTGGCGACGCCCGTGAAGTATCGGAATCGGAGATTCTTCGCGAGGCCTATCTGTTTCCGTCTGAGGTTGCACTCGGTGCACAACTTTCCAGGAGACCGTCACTTTCGGAGTCATTGGATCAATTACTCTGCGAGCGTCCTGTGCCTGACCTCTTGGAACGCGATACGTTGTCATGCTACAACCCCGTACACGCTCTCCCTCGTCCATGTACTGAACCTCTGCGTCGGTTATTTTCCTCTCTACGAACAAATGATATAGCACCTCCTCTCCAAAATGACTACACATCTCGACTTCACGAAAGTGCTCGCCGCTGCATGGCAGAGGAACGGGTTCGCGTACCTTGCCGCGGGGGCAATGAGAAATCTTCTATCAAGAGACTCCGCCAACACTATGCGCAGTGCAGGACCAACTATACAGAGAGTTTAAACAATATAAAGACTGCCCTCTGGCCAAAGACAGACTTCGAACGACTTCTCGACCAATGCGGTCAGTGGCCGCGTGTTACACCGTTCATCCTCTTTCGATGTCTTACGTCCACCTCCCCGATCAAGCTCCCTAAGAATTGGAAAAAGTGCCTGATTTCTCTGGCTCTACTCGCCTTGGACGTACAGCGAGCGCGACGAATGCTCCTGTTTGCTTCGGAGAACCTTGAGGAAGACTTTTTCAAAGAGTTGGAGAATGAGCCATGTGATGGATGGGATCCTGCTGAGTTCCCTGATTGGTTGCTAATCCAGGTATGTCATTTCTTTTGTGGTGTAAATTATCCTTGTCGATCTTTGATTATTTGGTTTTTCAGCTGCAAGGTAACTTTCTTGTCCGTCGAGTCCAGGCTGATGCCGCGAAGGAAATGATATCTCCCCAGTCTGGTAAGAACACCTTGATACAACTCAACATGGGAGAAGGGAAGACTTCCGTGATAATTCCCATCGTCGCAGCCGTTCTCGCTGACGGAATTCGGCTTGTCCGTCTCATTGTTCCAAAGGCATTGATACCCCAGGCCCTCCAGTCTCTGACTGGCCGCCTCTCCGGTCTGGTTAACAGGCCGATATGGCATCTGATCTTTGCTCGTCATCATGCAAATAATATCAACGACGAGGTCACACTCCTACACAGACTAGTGACAAAATGCAGAAACGAACGCGGAATCATCATCATGCAGCCCGAGCATGTTCTATCGCTCAAGTTGGCCTGTGTGGAAATGCAGTTTCTCGACATTGGAATAGGGACGAATTCAACACAGAAATCAAGCCTCGAGTACGTCCTACGTGCGTTGACAGATTCGCTGTCGAAATATGTGAGTACTATGTGAGTAATAAAGGTCTCGCGGTGACTGACGACTAGAGCACAGTTAACGAAAAACACTTACATGTCCGCTGTAGTTGGCAAGGTCTCACAATGGCGTTGCAAGCTTGTGAACCTTGGGGGGGGCCTAAAAACTAAAAAAATGCTATGCAAGCAACTGAAGGCGCTTCAGATGTACTTTGAAACTTATGCACGGGATATCATCGACGAAAGTGACCATGTCCTCCGCCCGCAACTTCAACTCGCCTACGCACTTGGCCACCAGCATCATTTTGAAGGATCTCCAGACAGGTGGACCGTCATACAGCAGGTCCTCGAGCTAGTGAAACGCCATGCATACCTCCTTTCAGCACCAGACTCGCACAAGATACAATGTCACAGCCGCTCGCCTGGATCCTTCCCTGATATTCACATCCTGCGAGCCGATGGTGGTGAGCAATTGATGTTATTGATCACACAAGATATCCTGGATGGACGTCTTTCGAATGTTCGCTTCCATTCCGAACCAGGGCTTAGGGGAGCACTTCGCGAGTTCATTTTGCGCAAGGATATCCACCCGGATGTAGTCAAGACCGTGAAAACGTACGCTAATCAGAGTTCTAGCATGGGCTTGTTGCTCCTTTTGCGCGGTCTCTTGGCCCATGACATCCTTTTGTTCGCTCTCTCGCAGCGCAGGTGGCGCGTAGACTACGGGCTTGATCGAGACTCCCTGCCACGTACTATGCTAGCAATTCCTTACAATGCGAAAGACGTGCCAGCAGAAACAGCGGAGTTCGGGCACCCAGACATAACTATCTTGCTGACATGCCTTGCTCACTACTACGGTGGTCTCGACGAGGAACAGCTCCGAATTTCGTTTGAACTTTTGCTGCAGCAGGACGACCCATCTTCAGAATATGCACGCTGGCTTGAAGATTGTGATACCACGTTGGTTCCAGACTGCATCTTGGAACTGAGCACCCTCAACATCGGGTCGTTGGAACAATGGAATACCTACCTTTCCCCTCTGTTCGCCCGAAACAAAATGGCAATAGACCTCTATCTCTCAAAGGTCGTGTTCATGAAGCACGCGAAAGAGTTCGAGCAAAAGATATCTGGTTCGTACTGGGACTTGGCAGAGAATAAAGACCACCCAGTCACAGGTGAGTGGGCTATCGAACTCGCGTTATGTTCGCAGCCAGAT